>JAQQPU010002170.1:0-26618 GCA_029168905.1 Artemia sp. Kazakhstan ARC1039 | reverse complement strand
GACCGGATACCTCAAATGACAACCGAGAAAAATTTCTCATTGCCCCATCATAAGTATTATTTTCCATGAGAATGCATTTGATCATATTCATATTACAATTTTCCCCACAATTTCTCTGGGACTTAAGCCCCTTCCCCTACTCTTCCCTCTGTGTACGACCATACTAAACAAAAATTGGATGCAGTAATTAAAACTTGAGTGTGATGAAGAATGTCAAATTCTATGTAAAATCAGTTAATAGTAATATCCATCATCAGATGGGATGATCAATCATAAGCGAAGACTAGGATGCATCGGTTGCAATACGGGAAGATTTAGTAAACTAACTAGTAGAGCTAAACTAGTTTAAAAAACCTTTGTTCATTTCTATATATTTTCTTTAAATTTCATAAGGATTTAATATTGTCGATAATTAAAACGCTAGATGTAGAGAGAGAAAGAGAGAGAGAGAGAGAGAGAGAGAGAGAAAGAGAGAGANTAGATCTTGAGCTTAGCAGAAGAAAACTTATGCTAAGTCCCAATAGGAGCTGAATTTCGGTTCTGCAACTGAATTTCACATCGCTCGATGAATAGTGTCTTCATATGGGGAAAATTAGGTTCGCGTATATTTCGAATCTGATTCTTGTGTTTTGAAGAAATAAAAGAATCGGATTCTACAGGACATTGAAAATAAAGACCGAGTAAAACTCGAGTTGGAATTTTCTCAGTTTTTTGAAACCCTAATGCCCAGGTACACTAAATAGCCAAAATTTGGAATTAAAACAAATTCCCTCCAATGTGTTTTTGGCTGGCTGATATTATTTTGATTTCATGCCAGGACGGGCCCATACACTCTGGGTCGAAGCTCAGGGTTCAAAGACCCACTGCCTCTACCTTTAGAAGTACTTCCGTTTGCGTTTGCTTTTACTACAATTTGTTAATACTGACATTTATAATTTTGACTTAAAATACTTTGAAGGTTGGAAAAAACTTGAGTGAAGAATTAAAGTTCTTTTAGAACTCTGCAAATTTATCACTCAGAATATTTAATTCCTAGAGAGAATAGATGACTTTCAAGACGGACCATAAATAGATCTTTGCTTGGAGATACGTGGCTCAGTGTTCAATCTCAGCTCCAGCGAGGCCAACACAATAATCTTCGTAGTGGAGAATCGCCGTTCTTCAATGAATAGATGAACTAGACGAGTTTTCAAAATAACATTTTACTTTAAAACTTCGACGTTAGTTTTGTAAGGAGCCTTAACTGATCCTACTGATGAAAAAATAATGAAAAATATAGTTATTTTATATAAGATATTTTTAAGCATTAATGGTAAACACAGAAGTCCTTAGTAACCCTATCAAATTTCTTAGTCATTATCAATTTTCATAAAAACCTGAAGACTGAGTTTTTTTTTAGAACCAAAAGTTCAGAAAGGTCATAACTCAGAATTCCTGACAGATGCCCTGAAAAGGTTTGGTTGTATGTAAAAGTCTGGAGCTGTTCTGGTATTGTGGGATTTTTTTGGGGCTTCATTCTGTTATAAACTCCTTCCTCCGTCCCTATCCTTGGAATAGAAACCCTGCTTGCAGGCTTCATACTGACGGCGACATGAACCCGTCGTGGGTATAAACAGAACTATGACTGCAAATAGCGCTGCAGCGCAGCGCTATGACTGCAAAACACCTTGATGAGTGATGCTGTTCAAGGAAATTCTAGCCTTGTTAAGGACACAGAATATTGGAGCCCGTGGTAATGACACTGGTCAAGTTTGGCCTTGAAGCGTAGGCACTTCGAAAGGCTTAGGAAGATCTGTGAAATGCCTTTCAGATGAATTGTCCTAGAACTTTTTCAGATATTCATTTTAATCATTTGCCTGACTGAAATTTTATAAAAATTTGCCCTTTCTAGAGCTGTAACGAAAAGATATTTAGACGGGTAGGCCACCTTTTACGGATGCAGGGTGGCAGGTTGCCCAAAATTGTGCTTTTTGGCCATCCATATGGGGCTAAACGAAAAGCAGGACGTCCCCAGTAAGAGTATGAAAAAGTAATAAGAAAAGATTTAAAGGAAATTGGAACATCAGAGGAGGGGGTAAAGAGTGAAGATTTTAATGGATTGGGGTGGGGGAATAGCGTGCGCAACTGTGCTGGCCTCAGGCGGTTTGGTGCTGCAATGAGCTAATAGTAGTAGTAACAGTAGTATTTCTAAGAAACGAGATTTTATGCTCTAAAATATATTTTTTTTTTCAATTATGCTTCAAATAATTTGCTAGAAAATTAACTTCAATGAAAGGAACTCTGCATATTAGTTACAGTTAGTAAGTTTAGAAATTTTTCTGATAATGCTAAAATTGTTCAACAGGATGGAATTAAGGATAGTGTCAAATTCAGACAGCTTAATGCTGTAACAAACTTATAACAAAAATGGCAAATGCCTAGACATGGGTCTAAATACAAAACACTTAAAAAATATTATTTATTTACATGATATTTGGCTACAAAATAACCACGATTAAAATGGTAAGATTTCAAGTTTCATTCGGCATCTGTGGTCAGAGGTGCCAATTGTATGTGGCAATTCCTTTCTCTAGATTTCAAAAGATACATTTTTTTTTTAGAAAAAACTCTTCCTTTTTTTAATTTCTTTTCTGTTTGCCCCCCTCCTCCCATGGATTTTGGTAGATTAGTTAACGATTCATCCAATCAACAAAGTCGCCTCTACCTCATGTTTAGGTATACGAGTATTTACTCAATGTTGTTGGTTTTTTTTTTGTATCTTCATTTACAGTCACAACGAAATGAAAATGTTGAAAAAAAGGTATAATTTTTCAATAAGACAATGAATAATTTAAAAAGAAAATATCTCACTGACAATATCAAAAATATTTCGGTTTCACGTCCAGAAGCCTCTATCATAACGACATGCTAATTAGCGCAACATATTGTCTTGGCTGCTTTACGCGGTTCTAGCAAATAAATACTGAAGTTTTTTAAGATGTGAATTTTTCGTTTCTTTTTATTTAATTCTTGTATCTCTTTTCTCCTTTTCTTTATACGTTTCGTTTATGGTAGACTAGTTAGTTCTGTATTCTTTTCCTTTTTTTTCCGGTAATAAAGGCTTCCGGACGTGAAGCCAAAACATTTGAACTTTTATTATTATTAGTGAAAAAATTTCCTTAGGGGGGGGGTAATTACACATTATCTTACAGAAAAATATATCTATTTTTCTAAATTTTCATTTTGTTTGAATTGTGATTGGAAAGACACCGTGATTAGGAAAATTTTGCATCTTTGCTAAAAATTGAAAAAAAAATTGTCCCCCCCCCACCCTTCTACATTTTTGTGAATCATTGCTACTGTCGTCACATTAAACAAAGCACTGAAAAAAATAGTAAAGAGTGGCATTAAAGCTAAAAATAAAAATTTTTCGCATGCAGACCAATGGTCCTTGCAGCGCAGGTACCGATCCCCTGACTCTCTACCTTTGGCTGAGAGCGTCATCCGTGATTGGGGGCATATCATCCGACGCTTCCATTGTTTTTCCTCCAGGTTTCTGCAGGAGCCCACTTGGAGCCGGTCGGAAAACTAGATCTTTGATTTATTTTTAAAGATACAATGCAGACACAGCGCCACCCTTTCACAATGCCATCCTCATACAATGAAGACACAGCGCCACCCTCATACAATGAAGACACAGCGCAGATGTTCGAGTTTCCTTGATAGTAAGCCTTCTTCTTTGGATTGAAAAAAAGAACTGATGAACGGCTCGCTACTGTGAGGCACCACTATACTTAGGGTATTTTGTAGTTGCTACCTATGTACCGAAGAAATGAAAGATTTCTTTTCAAATTTGTGTAGTGAAATGCAAAGAAGTTCTGGTGAAAACAAATAATGACTGGATTCCAATTCCAACTGAACGTTCAATGATTGGAACTGAATGTTCTTGATCTGAATTCAAACTTTGGTTGCAAAAACTTGAAAGGAGTTGAAAATTGGCTCAGTTTCTTTCAAATTTGCTCAAAAGTTGATTTTGGATTCATTTTAAATCGACATCGAGTCAGTATTTGTTTTCAATATCATAAACGCACTTCAAATCACAAATATTAAGGGAATAAAAGGGAGACATTCTCGTCATATTTTTGTATAACTGGAACGTAGTTTTTAATTGCTAAATGTCTGCTTGCTTTCACTTCTACAATTTCTCTTTTTGAGTAGCTTATTTCGAACATTGCAGGTTAGCACTTTCTAAAAACACTTACAATATTTATTAGAATATTTAAATGTTCCAGTTCTTTCCTTTTTCATATTTTTTCACTTTAGGAACTTACTTAGAATATTTTGGCACATCTTGAAGACAATAGTTTATATATACAACAACTTTATTGCATAGAGTTTTTGTCAAAATCAGTCTTCCAAAAGCACTTGCTTCATAAATAGGTAACAATTTAGCACACTGTTACATAGAGCTTCACATAGTGAGAAGTATAGTTGAAGTACATAGCAATGAGGTACAGTTTTTATGAAACGGTAATATAGTCTTGATGTTCCGTGATCCCCCATGATCCTTGCCTCCCTTACTCCCTCTTTTAAGAAATATCCAGATTGCTACGGATGTTCCACCATTTTCTTATCCTATTGTGAATTTTCCCCTAAACCCACCCTCAGCATATGATCTAGAAAAAAATCACTATGCAACATCCTAATTTTTGCCAATCTATTTTTGATACTTTTTTTTTAACAGTTTAAGTTTGGTTGCTGATTATGATCAAAGTATCAAGAGATTTTTTCAATAGGGGGTTTGAAATGCTAAGAAAGTACCTTTAAGGCAGTTGTTTTTAGACTAGGCACAACAAAAAATAACTGGCAAGTTATATGGAAGATGTGACGTTTTAAGTGAAATTTTGAGATTCGAGGGACACGAAGAGCCCATTGAGTCTATCTATTGGCCCGAAGAGCCTTTCGATGCATCGATATTGCGTCATATATCAGAAACAATTAGTACACCATCACTTCGCATAGAACTGCAAAAAAGAGTCTTGATCTCCTGTGAGGTACACCTACAGCTCTAATATACACATATCGTCCTTTTAAAAAATCCCCACACTCTACGTGCACTTGTGGGTTAAAGAGAACTCCACTATGACGACTAATAGTAGCACACTTTGCCTCAGAAAGGAGGGATGCTGAGTCTAGCTTCGGTTTGTTGCTCACATAAATAGTGAGTTTTTCCAAATTGTGCACATAATCACGGTAAGAAGTAATTTTATCTGTAAAGAGAAAAGAAAAAAGTGTTATTGGAAATCTACAGTTAAAGTCCAATCCGATCGGCTACAGAAAGTCCTAGCCGAGTGGATTGGTGCGCTGGATTTAGGATTCTTTGTCCAAGAGGACGGAGTTCGAATCCTAGTGCACCCAATTATTTGGTTTGGTACATGAGTCAGTGGCGTGACTCTGTAAGCTTAGCCAGAGTCGACCCTGCTTTAAATGGGTACCTGGAGAAATCCGGGGAAGGTAAACAGGAAGGGTGTGCGAAAGCACAGGATGGTTGGCCCTCAACCCCCCATTGTTCCTGGCTGTAGGGCCAAGAAACGGAGATCAGCACCGCCGGTAGGGACTGTAAAGTGCAATGCAGTATTACAGTTAAACTGATCCTAGTGGCTATGATTGAATTGACTGTGGATTTTGAAGAATCTCTCCGCATGTAATTCAGCACTCCTAATGTAAACATTAGCAATTTAATACGAAGTACAGGCAAGAGATCTCATGAATGAGTTTCTCAGCTACTAAATCTCATTTTACGGCAGAAGCTGTGAAGTTGAGCAGAAGAGGATTTGTCATCATAATATAAAATTTCTAATCTGGAATTATGTATCAGACAAGTAGGATTAAGTTATGTCGAAAGTCACCATAAGAAACATGGATAATGCTAAGATAGCCATAAAATAAGAAGGCTTTCGATGACCTTGACAAGCATCCAAAATGTAATTAAGTATGGATGGGGACAAGACTCCTCCCCTCCCATAAGGATTTGGGTTTGAAACTTCATTATTCCATTTGGAACAAAAATTTGCACCAGGATTGACACAGAGAATTAAGGGCATTACTCTATGAAGTACTGTTTTCCTGTAAAGAGAAGAACAAAGAAGCTCTCTTAAATCGCTCCACTAATTAAATGGTTGATATTAATTTATAAATGGGTCAGATAATACGTCATTTTTCTATTTCCCATCGGGAAAACTTTAATTTTTGTAATTTTTTTTTAATAGCTTTTACTCATTTCTCTCTGTCTCTATCTCTCTCTTTATTTCTCTCTCTCTTTCTTTCTCTCCCTCTCTCTTGCGTTTATATTTTTGTCGCAATCAAACCTTGGCAAAGTTAAGCCGACAATTCATATACAAATTTCAGAATGATCTGGGCGCGTTTCTTGGTCCAAACAAAAATAGTCCTCACAAATTGTCTTAAACAAAAAACGTATTTCCACATAAGGAGAGAAAATTGTTGGTCACAATAGTGAGTGGAATTTGCTCATAAAATAGGGTTGTGTAAATTCTTTAGTAGAAATTCACAATGTTCTTTAATAGAGAAAATAATTTAGAATTCGTGTGTGGACTAATTTTTCAACTTATTTTTAAAATATATGATCTTTTATTTGACCAATAAATTTTGCTCGTCACCATCTGCACTTCGAGGCGCTAACAAAAAATAGTTACTAACAGCTTTTAGCAATTAATGGGACGGCAAAAATATGCCTCAAGCAGATAGGATTATCAATAATAAATGGGAT
This sequence comes from Artemia sp. Kazakhstan ARC1039, assembly GCA_029168905.1. Taxonomy (NCBI): domain Eukaryota; kingdom Metazoa; phylum Arthropoda; class Branchiopoda; order Anostraca; family Artemiidae; genus Artemia; species Artemia sp. Kazakhstan ARC1039. Next base: position 19,852 of record JAQQPU010002170.1, on the reverse strand, counting down.
ACCACCAGATGGCTAATTTGACAGTGTATATATATATATACAAATCTTTAAATTAGCCAACCAACCAACCAGTACTTGAATCCTAGGAGTCCAGCTGGACATAAGGAAACATATTAAGAAAAAAGTTCTTGCTCCATAATGTGCAGAATAATCCTAGTTAACACATTTTGCAGAGGGAGAGCCTTTATCATCACTTCTTTCCTTGTTTTCCCAGTTTTTCTGTGAAATTCCTGGATTTCTTAGAACCTATATATTCAAAGAATATATACCCCTACCCCCCTAATGTCCAAATATATACCTAGAATTGCATCCTCGACCTAATAAAACATCCATTTGCATCACAAATGAACTTTACTCCCATATTAGCCACTGGTGGATGTCCATAATAAATAACTAGCAATTTTCAGCTAGCTGAAACATCAACTCCAGAGCTCAGTCAAGCTGTGAGATCAATGGCACTTCGGCAATTATTTATCGAGCTTAAAAAGCAACGGCACGTCAGTAGTGGAAAGTAAAATAAGTTAGCGTCATTTTAGCTTCAAAAGAGCAGATTCACTTTCTGCTAATCCTTGCATTTGGTTTTACCTTGTGCAGAAGACGCATATTATTTGCAAATGTTTACTTTAAATATTAAACAGGTTTCAAAATTATTCTTGAAGTCTTTCCATGAGTGCCACCTTTTTGTCAATTAACGCTGGATATTTGGAACAGCATTGCAATAAACACACAGAGGGGCTGTAGAATGGGAATGGTTGGCCTCTTTTGAAGGGAACATGCTAAAAAATAAAAGGATTGTCTTTAGATTCCTTTCTTTATGCTATTTTCAACTATCTCGGTTATTTTTCTGACAATACACCCCCCCCCCTCTGATCTTCTGTAGATATAACCCTAGGAATATGAAAAAAACAACTAAAACAGAACACTAAAACAATAAAATTCATAGTTTATAATATGGAGCATGGTTCTATTTATCAGACTGTTCCCTTCCATTGTTGTCCACTTTTGAAAATTATTTCAAATAATATTTATATTCACAATTCTAATGTTCTCACTCAGGCAAAACTAAATTTCATCACAGTCGAGAGCCCAGGAACCCGTTTTTAATAGCGAATGACGTCATCATGAGATTTAACACAATGAAAAATATTCCATGACTATATCTGGGATCATCAGATAGGGGATGGGGGTGTCAGAAAAGCGACCATGACATTTGGAAAGAGCATAAATAAGGAATTTGGTGGTGCTACTTTTATTTACTTTTTTAACATTTTTTAACTATTTTTTTTTAACATGTTTAATTAAATATTTAATTTAATATTTAATTAAATAATGTTTAATTAAATAAAATTACATGTTTCCTCTAGAAGTGGTCTACCATTTAATACTTACCATTAATTTATTTAAAAAAGCCTAAGAGGTATTTTTTGAATTAAGAAATTTTCTTTATTATAGTCTTAACTTTTTATGAAAACCGCATGATGAGAATAAGAAATGATGTTTTTTTTAGATGAATGAATAAACACTTGAAATTCAAAGGGTTGCAACATATTTTATCAGGCGCTTTGTTGCCTTCCCTTGGCAGTTGTCTCAAGTGATGTTCATTTTATAGTAGTATGCAAATAAATCAGTCACTTAAATTGCATCCTGAATTTAATATAAGTATATGTATGCTTTTGTCACCCAAAAAAGTCAGTAAATACGAAATAATATGTAGTAATATCAAATATAAATATATAATAAAATATTAAAGTACAGCTTACCCTGTCCCTTTCCTTGCCAATTAACAAAATATACTCCTTGAATTGTCTTTTTCTTTTTAAGATCTACCATCCACACAGGGTGATCCACATAATAATTATCCAAAATAGCACATGAAGACAAAACGTCAGACTCAGTGCCATCTACAGCAAGCGCTGCTCTCCCTGTTTGCCAGTCTCTCCAGCCTTGTCGCTTATCATTTACCCACGTATTTCTTCCGTATGCCAGGTTTTCCACTGTAAAAAAAATGTATAATTATAGATAACCGTCGTTAGCCGTCGCCGAGTGATTATCATACTAGCCTTGAAATCCTTTGCCCTTGAGCACAGTAGTTCGAGTACTAGTGTTGCTGGCAGTGGCGGATCCAGGAGAGGGGCGAGGGGGCGCGCGCCCCCTAAGATAGTCTAAAGTAGTGTAATTTACTTAATTAACGCAAGTTTGTGTTAATTAAACTTGCTCCTAACGCAAGTTTATCGGATCAACTTATTTTGCCCCCCCCTAAAAAAAACCATGGATCCGCCACTGGTTGCTGGTTATTTTGTTTGAAACGTATATCAGTGGGTGTGACTCTGCAAGCTCACCCAGAGTCGACCCAACTCTGAGTTGTTACCTGGAGAAATTTGGGAAGGTAAACAGGAAGGGTGTGCGAAAGCACATGATGGATGACCCCGACCCCATTTACACTTCCTGGATGAAGCGCCATGAAATGGAGCTCAGCACCACCGGTAGGGACTGTAAAGTCCAAAGCCATATTCTTTACCTTTTTTTAAAAATAGATGCTCAACTATTAAAATATAATAATTAACAGCTTATTACAAAGGTGCAGTTTTAATCTATTTCTTTCTACTGAATCACAGTTTATTATGAATTAAGTTGCATGCATCTTTAACGCATGGCTATGTAATAGCTAGATTTTTTTTTTAGCTTGTTGAAACTGCAAACTCTTAGAATCGATGCACCAAGTGTCTCATGCAAAGTCTACATAAACACAAATGAAACCTATCTTTAGGCAAAAATGTTCTTATTCTTCCTAGGACATCTGAACAAAAATCAAGGGGAGTCGTTCCTTCTGTGTCTACGTATGTTTAGTCATATCTTTGTACTCAAATAGATAACCAAACCATTTGATACAGGAAAGATCGTTAAACAATTTTGCACTGTGACGCAGTGGCGAATCCAGGGGAGGGGGAGGACCCTCCCCCCAAAAGTTTTTCTGGTGCCCTCATTCCTTGATTTTTTACTCTTTTTTAGATTAAATTTGTCAATTTTATCAGTTGTTGGCACTTTTGTAACATTGCCCCTTCCAAGATTTTGCTCATTGACGGCCTTGTCACAATGAGCCTCCCCCAAGATTTTGATATAGGTAGATCCGCCCCTTATGTGTTGGCCTCCAATGACTTTGTGCTTTGAATAGTTGCTACTACATAACCTTGTTATAGAGCAGTTGAACTACTCTGCTAGGAAAGAATACATTGAAATAAAACCCAGCAATTTATCTTTGTAGTTTCAACGTTATTTGTTTTGTGAACTGAATTGAATTAGCCTCTAAATAGCTCAGTTCTTCATGAATTCTAGTTTTATATATTTACATATATGAATATAAAAACGAAATACATCTTCAAATTATAAAGTCTATGTAAATACAAAAAAAAAAATGGCTTTTATTTTGTTTATTTCAATATGAATATTCTTCCAATGTCTAGTTTTTACTGAGTAATCAGAATAAATTCTTGTAAACTGCTGAAATATTTCCCTCATTCTCCTTCTCCCTGACTCTCCCTTCCCTCCCTCATTTTTTGATTATTTATAAGTAATTTTTAAATAGCATTCGTGTTTATCCCCTCCTTTACTGGCCATAGAGCCGGTTTGGGGATAATTTGATTACATTTGTTCGATTATTTTCGTTTTTTGTTAAAAATTGTTAAAACGACACTATTTATCTATGTAAAAAGTAATATATTCAAAGTTAGAATTTAAGAAAGTTAGAATCCCTGTGTGAGCGTCTGAGGCAAGACATATAGATAGACCAAAATTCCTCACCATTGTTAAAACCGACATTTTTCAGGGCTTTCAGACTGTTTTTAGTAACTAGCCATGCGCATGACTCTTTCGTAGTGTTTGGAATTTTCCTTCTTAAAAAAAAGCCATGCTTTATGCTACCTACGCACTTTCTAAACTAATTGGAAAAATTCAAGAAGGGCTTCTCTGCGAAAGAATTGGAAGTTTGATGGTATCTTCCTTGTTGTAGTGTTCTAATGGAGGGGCGTACTGCCCCTCCATCGTTTTTGGCATTAGGAAAAATTTTTGCCAAAGGCGTAAATTTCGGCAGAAATGTTGCAAAATTGCCCGAAATTTAGCAAAATTCTTGATTCTATGTTGATTCTATCGCTAACTATCTATGTAAAAACTAATATATTCAAAGTTAGAAAATCGTTTCGATTAAAAGTGTCTAGAGATAAAAAAGAAAAACTGAAACCTAAAGGGCTAGGCACACGTAGCTGGTTTCGGGAACCGATTTCAGCATCAGTGGACAAACGATAGCGGTAAGAAAAATTTGCTGAAAGAAAAATTTATTGCGCGAAATTTTCAAACAAAAAATCATGGACACAAATAGTCAACTGGAGCTTATTAATAGTTGCTTGATTGATCTCAGCTTAGTTCTCAGCTCAGTAGTGGGGCTTTTCTCCACAGATACCTCTGGCTGACTATTTATTTGTAGCCCTATTTTTTTGTTATGATCATGATGAAAATCAGCGCTGATTTTGTAAATCGGCGCCGAGAACTAGAAAACTTTTCAAGCTCAAATTGAAGCCGATTTCTTTTAAAATCGGCACTGATTTGGGAATCAGTTCCCGAAATCAGATACGTGCGCCCAGCCCTTAAAAGATTAAACAAGGTGCTTACAACATCCAGAAGCATCGTTCAATTTAAGGAAGCCAGGGCCACATTCTCCTTTCCTTGGACATCCAACTACAGCAGCTCGTAGGCCAATTCCATGATGCCATGTGGCTGGATGTATTCGAATATATCTTGATATAAATGGGCTATTTAAATAATGTGTTCTCTCTGTTATCATGTCCATATTTCCGCCAAATATCTAAGGAAAAAGATAAAAACAATGATTGTTACTAAAAGATAATGATAAAAAGTATAAGGATCCCCAAAGCTGTTAATGGCGCATTGTACGTCGGCACGTTATTGTCAAGATTTCAGTTACTGGGTCTTTTTTACAGGGACAGGTTGCAAGCCTGTCGCCCAATCTTGCAGCAGCTGGAATTAAACCCGGGACCTGTCATTCCAAGCAGAGTTTCGATCTACTGTGCAACCACAGGCTTAAAGTTTACGATGCCGGAAAACCAATTCCCTGGCCTTCTAAGTGAGAGCCAGATATCCTTGTCACTAGACCACATGGGATTAAAGTAATGATAGCCAGATTGAAACTAAAAATTCAATTAAATCTTTGTTTTTGTCACAGCACTAGGTAACAGCCAAAAAATCGTTAGGGGTTTCTCAACTGATTCAGACTACTTTTGATGTACTGAGTCCGAATATCACATTCATTTTGCTTTATCAGGTCAACTTTTTGAGATACAGCCAAAGGGCTACCTAGCAAGCTACACATATGCTAATATCAGGGGTTTTGAGTTTAGTCATATTTTTATTGAAGAATATATCGAATCACAACATTAGCTTATTTCTCTCAAGTAGCTGCATAAGTGTGTTCGTGATTGCAAGATTGTTTAATTAACCCTTAACCAATCAAATTTATGCTAAATTACATTGCTTGACATTAACCTGCGTTTTTCTATCTCTTTCCGTTGATTGGTATGGCTTCAGTACGACGGTCATGCAGAAATAGTCCTGACGTTTTCTGCTACATCTGCGGAGATTGCAAGCAGTCAGTGGACAGGAAGAACATCACAGGATTTGTAGGGCTCGCCTACAAGGCTTACTTTGAAGTCAAGCTGGGCACCACACACGGTGTGCAAGACGTGCGTTGAATACCTCTAACTGTGGACGAAGGGTGAGAAAACTTCGCTGACGTTTGGGATTCTGATGGTTTGGAGGAACCCGTTATACCATGTATCGGATTGTTACTTCTGCACCATCAATACTACTGGCATCAACCGGAAGAATTGGCACAGTCTCTAGTATCCTGAGGCAGTATCATCGTTTTTCGTTGCGGTAAAATTTTCGGGTGGAGGGTTGCAGGTTTCTGCGAGCCTAGCAAGCGATAGGTCAACCTGGAAGCGCTTGGCCTAATCATTCTCTGCTCCGAACCCTCGGCAGGAGCCTTAAGTCAAGTAAGTCAAGTCAAGTCTAGTATCCTGACCTTCCATCTGCCGGCCGTCAAGTTTCTCACTGCAAAAAATTCCTGTTCCAGCGTTCACAGAGCTTCCCGACAATGACGACGAGGCTACCAGTGCAGACGAGGAAGGATATGCAGAAGAGGAGTATAAAACGAAAAATGGTCCGCAGCCCTTTTCACAATGTGAGCTTAAGGATTTGGTTCGGGATCTCAGCTTGCCGAAGACAACCTCAAGAGAAAAGACTCAAAGAGAAAAATCTACTTGGTGAGGACGCGCGTATAACTTCCTTTTGCAGAAGGCATGAGGACTACGTGGACTACTTCTGCCAGCAGGAAAACTTGGTGTACTGCTGAGATGTCGCCGGTATTCTTGGTAAATTTGGCGTTCCTCAATACGATCCGAGAGATTGGTGACACTTCATTGACAGCAACAAGCACTCTTTGAAGTGTGTGCTCCTCCAAAACGGGAATCAGTTCACCTCAATCCCTCTTAAACACTCCACAACTCTCAAAGAGAAATATGAAGCAGTGAAGCACATGCTTGACAAAATCCAATATGAGCAGCATCAATGGATCATCTGCGTCAACTTCAAGATGGTGAACTTTCTACTTGGTTATCAGTCTGTGTTCACGATGTACCTATGCTTTATATGTATGTGGGACAGTCCATACAGAGTCCAGCACTGTGTAAGGAAAAAGTGGCCGGCGCGAAAACAATTAGTGCCTGGGGCGAGAACAGTTAGTGCCTGGGGCCAGAAACATTATAAACGAAACTCTTGTTGTCCGAAAGATGGTATTCATCCCACCTCTACACATGAAGCTTGGATTAATGAAACAGTTCACGTGCGCTCTGGACAATGATGGGAGGTGCTTCAACTACCTGTGCCGAGCTTTTCCGCGACTAACCATTGAGAAGCTGAAGGCCGGCATTTTTGATGGCCCACAGATACAGCAACTCACAAAGAACATAGAGTTCCAAAACTCAATGAACATGCTAGAGTGCGCTGTGTGGAAATCATTTGTGCAGATGATGAACATTTTCTTTGGGAACATGAAGGCAACAAACCACGCCATACTCGTCAGCAGCATGATAGAGGCCTTCCAAAAGCTTGGGTGTTCGATGAGTATAAGGATGCACTTCCTGTTCTCACACACAGTGACGTTTCCTGAAAACCTTGGGGCAATGAGCAATGAGCTGTGAGAAAGGTTCCATCAGGACATGTGCTAAATGGAAGATAGGTGCCGAGAAAGGTTGGGTGCAGTCATGATGGCGGACTACTGCTGGTCGCTGAAGAGAGACAGCCCAGCAGCTGCTAACACACGGGAATCGAAGAAACATCAATTTATGCCGTGAACTCTACATTTTTATGTCAAGTAACGCTCATTCTTTTACTAATATTATGAATAATGATCATCAAGATTGATAGAGTAATAAAACTCAATTTGGATACGTTAATTCTTGAGGAAAACGGAAAAAATTGGCAGGGGTTTCTCAGCTAATGATCCGCAGAAATTAGTTTTTTTTTTACACAAAATGCATTTTTTAAAAATTGCTGTAGCAAAAAATCCTGACCTGATTGAGCAGAACCAAGGTCATTTTTGGATTTAGTATCAAAATCAGTCTTATTCAGCAGAAAAACCCCGGATGATTTTAAAAAAGAATTTTTTGTTACCCAGTGTAGTAGTTTTTCTATTTTTTGACTTTGTTATTATTAAAAACTTTTATATTATTATACTTTTATATTATATTATTATTAAAAACTGTTTATTATATTCAAAAACTTTGGTATTATTTGGTTCACAAGGACTTTACTTCAATACATATTCCTCCTATAGGCTATTATTGTTATTTATTTGTCAACTACTAAGCAGTTGTATAATATGTGAAGTCAAAAAAGAGAACAAAAAACAAACTAAAGAGAAGAAAAAATATTCACAATTGAAAACGAAAAATAGTTTGAGAACTCTCTGTTCAGTACTTCATGTTTTACTGTAATTTCAGGCATGGCCATATCCATTATCTTTGTTCGGGGAGAGAGGGTACAACAAAACACGTAAAAAACACATAAAAAATGTGTTTTTATGCACTTCTATTACGTCTTTACGAGTTGAATAAACATTACGACGGGATGGGTTCAAAACCCTTACGCCTCCACACTATACGATCTTGATGTTAGGAATTACAAGTTTTCTAATGAGAACCCAGTTTTCCGTCCAAGGTCAAAGAAAAAACAACAATTTATAAATCCTAAAAAAACTAATTCGAGCATTTTGACTCCTGGGGGAAAAATTCCAGAGCAAAAAATAATAGAATGCTCACTATTACTTGAGTGGAGCTTAGCCAATGTATGTCTGTTATCATCTTTTACTAGCAGCAATGTTTTAAAATGAAGAAGAATTTTTTTTCCCTATTTCGACTTTTTTTTAATGAAGAAGTAAAAAATATTTAAAAAATCTACAGGTGTGAATTTTTGTTTTTTGATCTTTTTAATGAAAATATAAGAAAGGTACTTTTCTAAATTTAGGGAGGCAATGACCCCTTACCCCCTAATTGATGCGCCTGGTTGCAGTCATAAGCACGGTTATGCAATATCAATGATTTAAAAAATTTCCAGCAATTTAGCACTTAAATATCCAGCATTTGCCCAGAAGTCAAAATAGCTTCGAAAGGATCTAGCTTTTAGCCATATAGAGCATAAAAGCTTTTAGCTAGAAATAAAAAATAAACAAGTTTAAAATATCGACAAACAGGAGAATTTATCTCCAAGGGGTAAAATTTAGAGAGAAAGGGGACAGAAAAACAGACAATGCATGCCAAGTCCTACACGTTGTTATGGAAAAATTATAAATTCTTGAGATTTCAAGGGGTCTGAAGGCCTGCTCCATGCACAAATAACCAAAAGAAAGAAACGAAACACTGAGAAAATATCGTCCGAAAAGCCTTATTTCAGGTGGAACACATTGTTATAAAACGATGCCAAACTGTCTTTTGACTTATGATAATACAACGTGGTTCGGATTATGATTGAATTTGCAGTTGCTGCAGATCAAGCAGTTCGTTGCAACGAACTGTAAGTAAGGAGTGACCCGGCTCAATACTAACCAAAACGGAAAACCCTGAAAACGGAATGTTGATACCAATATATATATATAAAAATTGGCTTATTATGCTGATTTCAAATATATGTGTTTCATAAGTTTAGTCTTATCCATTAAAGGCTACGGGAAACATTGCCTTATTTTCGAAAAAAGGGGGAAACACCCTCTAAAAGTTATAGAATCTTAATGAAAATTATACTATCAGATTCAGCTATCAGAGAACCCTACTGTAGAGATTTTAAGCTACTATCCGAAAAAATTTGGGATTTTGTATTATTTTTTGCCAAAAAAAAACATTTTTTTTCCCCAGGGGAGATCGAATCGACCCAGCGGTCCTAGAACATCGGGAAAGGATTCATTCTAAAGGAAATTAAAAGTTCTAATGGCCTTTTAAGTGACCAAAAAGATTGGTGGGTTAACTAGGTCCCCTCCCACGCCCCTTTTCTTCTCAAAATCGTCCGATCAAAATTTTGAGATATCCATTTTTTCAGCATAGTTAAAAGGTCCAATAATTATGTCTTTGGCATTATAATGATCCCCCACAGCTCCTGGGGAAAAGTCTATAAGTTATGGTATTTGCCCATTGTTTAAGTATAGTATTTATTATTGGGAAGTATGCATACATTTTTCAGGAAGGGGACGAATTTTCTGCTCGGGGGATTTTCCACGGGGAGAATCAGGGGGTGGATTTTTCAGGGGAAGTTTTACACTTGGGGAATTTGCCAGAATTCCTGTACGAAATTCTTCTTATGTCTTGCTTTCTCTTTGCCGACTCAATTTTACGCGTGGAGATATTAAGAGTAATTGTCCGGGGTAAATTTTCACTAGGATTGAATTTTCTAGAGAATATATCCGTGGGGACGAGGGATTTTTTCGTGGAGGTGGAGCCAGATTTCCTGTCATTATTTAAAAAAAAACGATCAGAAATTAAATTAAAAAAAAAAGTTTTTCCAACTGAAAGTAAGAAGCAACATTAAAACTCAAAACGAACAGAAATTATTGTGTAAATGAGGGGGGTTGCTCCTCCTCAACACCACACTCCTTACGCTAGAGTTTGAATTATGTCCCAATTCTTTCAGAGTGACTCCTGAAACACAAGGTTCGTTTAATTAGAACAATAAGAAGTTTTTTAAAGTACTAAAACTTTAGCGTAAAGAGCAAGGTGTTGAGGAGGAGCAGCCTCCCTCGTATACGCAATAATTTCTGTTCGTTTAAGTTTTAACGTTGCTCCTTATTTCCAGTTGAAAAAACATGTTTTTAATTTAATTATTACAGGAACTGGAATTGAGCAACCTTAAATAAGATTTAAGTGAAATACATTGTAATGTGTTAAAGGTAACTGTTCGGTGAGAAAAAAAAGAAATAAAAATTGTTTTCCTACTTTATTAATTGATATGAATAAGCACTTGAACGAGGCCTTGACCCTACCCACCCATTCAATCACTTTGAATAAAACAGTATAACCAAGCCGTCAACCAAATAGCATTGTTCAAGTTCATGCAGAATTATCAAGCTGTCAAAAAATTACAAGCAAAACACATGAAATCCAATGAAATAATCCCAAGGGATCACCTCCCACCAGGGCTCATCAGAGGAATGCACACTTGCCTATATGGCTTTCAGCGCATTAAATTCCTTACCAGGCTGAGTGGAGCGCCTATCACATGCTCTTTATGTTATCCCTGTGCTTGGTGCCACTTGGAAAATGCATATAAGTTAGTAAAGTTATCAAAACATATATAGGCTACATACCAAATGCAATTAAAACTATCCCATTTCGAGTGTAGGAAACAACTGATTGAATACTAAACTAAAACCATCCCACCATTCACAAACCGAATGTTTACCCCAGGAACTTACCTCTTTTTATTTTATTTTTTTATCATTTGCTATTGTATTAGGTTTTAAGAAACTGGCTTGTATTTTATGCTGAACACTAGCAAAAAACCTTAACTTTTTCATAAGCGCAGCGTTTGTAAATTATAAAAGTTGTTTTTCTATTTGTGAAAAGACACCTGAAGCGCTATCAACCTGTATCATTCGTGATGCCATCTATTTAACAAGAATCTAACCTAGAACTTTTTATATTATGGAATAGTTTTTCATTTAGCAGTCATATACCCCTTTCTTTCCTCTTTTTCATTTTAATATAATGGCTTAGGCTTTACTTAAACCTAAAATATTACCTTTGCATCCAGATGATTTCCATCTTTATAGGTAAACCATAGGATGCTATCATTGCTGTATGTAACAGTGTAACGTGTTACCCATTGACGTCTCCGAATATCCCATCTCCCTTTGGTGGAAAAAGCAGTGACCATCTTTGGTGGCCCCAGGTCAATTTGTAACCACTGATTGGCTAGCAAAAGAAAAATAATATACAATACGGTAAAATTGCTCATCCTTTAAAATATGTAAAAACAAAGAAAAAAAGTTATAAGCAATGAAGAGGCAAAAAGAGATACAGGCAAAGAAAAGGCAAAATTAAATCGGTTCTTCGGTACCCGGGTCAGGTTTATTCGGCTCTTAAGCCGAGGCAGCTAATTTTGCAGCCAAGGCATTAAAAGGTACTTAAAAACAGGGATAGCGACAACTAACCTTGTGATATAGATGGCAGGATAGTACTTCCATGCGTATAGGGTACGGCAGCAGGAACATCAATTCCTAAGCAGGAATATCAATACTAAGAAAAAAGAAGTAAGTGGAAAGCAAGAAAGCAAGGGGAAAATATCAGACTGAGTGTTATGTCCACATCCCTCACAGAACCAAAAATATGAATACAGAAGAAATAAGAAGTGATATTGGTAGAAATTATAAATGGCTCCTCTACCTTGCATACAGCAAAACACTATTATGTTACTAAATTATTTTGATAGGGTACCAGAATTAAGAAACTGCTATCAAAACTTTAGATGTCTATGAGCTCAAAAATTAGCAAGCTGCTAACCCGGGTTAGATTCAAAGGAATCGAGCCGAGTTTAGGCCCAATTTTAGTGACAACCAGAAAAAAGCGCACATAGTCACATTTATGCTCACCAATGAAGTATCTCTTTGTCATTGGGGGTTTAATTTGTCAGGTTGAGTGCAAGACATATCCATAAAGAGGCTGGGAATTACTTTTACATGTCTTAGGAGATTTATGGTTTCTGATTTCTTTTTCTTATGTTAAATCACAATGTTTTTTAATCACATTGTGTTTTTTTTAATCATTTTCCTATTTTTTTCTTGTTTCCTAGTTCCAGTTTCTATGATCTTCACCTAATTTCCCTGTAAGTTATCCTATGGAGCTGAGTAGTTTAAAAAGATTGTAAAGGGAGACCGTGCAAACAAATTATCATTAAAGCCTGGATAGTCAAATAGAAATTCGGAAATGGCAAACCCCAGTTCAATAAACTCAGATACAAACTCTAGCTTGCATAAATACCAGGCAATTAACGGAACTAAAAGGTGATGACTCAGAATTATCGGGAAGTATAACAAGGGATAAAAAAAAGAATACAAACATACACAGAAATATTCCAACTCCAAACGTTTGAAATTCAAAGTTACTTATAAACAGTTTTTGGTATGATAAAGTTGCAAAATTTCATAAGTGAAAAAGAGCCCCAAAAAAGTAGTGCAATCTTGATGGACATAACACCATCAAGTTCAGCATGTCCAAGAATCAAGTGGATTGCTATGACCACGTCCAAATTTATCTCTGGAAAAAATAACCGAGAGCTATGAAGAATAACTATGTGGATGTATTTTATTGACTCTAATAAGACTTTAATTACAGTCTAAAAGTCTAAGTAAAGTTCTAGAAAACTTTAATAATTATAAAAAAATATTACCGTAAAGAGAGATAAATATTTAAAAAGAAAAGATAAATTAATATTATCTTACGACTGCTTTTCTTGGGGCACCAGCCGGCAAAACTGTTGAAATAAGCATTTTCCGGTGCACAGTTTGGCCTCTTTGAAAACGCTGCCACACTACTTGCTGCCATTCTAGTAAAGGGTGGCTCACTGATAATATTGTTACATTCTGAAATAAATAAATAAAAGTCTGAAATAGGATTAATGTATCTGGTACTGACAAGTTTCAACTTATAGGCTCATAGTTATTATATTAATCAAAAATCTATAATTTAATTATTAGCAAGTGAAAAACCCGCAGAAATTGTCATAAAAGTGAGGGATGACTCCTAAAAACTTTCAGCAAGAACATGTGCTTTGCTGAAAGCTCGTTAGAATGCAATAGATATAGGTTATTTGTAATTCTTAGTGTTTTACGTATCCTATGTGCTTTTTTTCAATTTCAGGTAAAAATTTTGCTGTTTCCTATATAACTGAAACCCTAAATCTTAAAGCAAATATACTTGAACAAGGGATAGACGTTTAAGATTATGTAGAGTTTACTTTAACACATAAGTTAAACTAAGCGCATAAAACACGGGTTCTAGAGGGTTGCAGCCCAGAAATTATCCACGATGGATAATGTCTGCTCGCTCTCAATTCTATAGTAGATTCTTGTCTGCAAGCTATTTTTTTTACAGATTTAATTATAGCAGAGAAAATAGACATATGGAAACTGAGGAATTTCAAAAGGAAGCATAATTGCAATTTTCTCAAACTTCAAGACTAAACCAAACCATAGTTTTTTACGTAGTATATGTGTCAAATGTATTAATTTTTACAAAAATTTTATCATCTTAATAAAAAATGATGTATTAAAGGATGAATAAGGAATTTATGCTATGAAAAACAAAACAAGATTAGTACCCCCCCCCCTCATCCCAAAAATAAATGTTAGAATGAATATCTGACAACAACGTATTTTCGACGCAATACCTTAAATTAGGCATTTTTTCCCAGACCACACTGCCTTTCTGTGACGAAAAAATAAACGTTCAAATGGGTATAATTACATTTATTAGACAGTGAAAAAAATACCTAATTTAAGGTGTTACATCGAAGATACGTCGTATATATGGGGAGATGTGATCAATCAAGTATATAACTATAAATTCAAAAGCATTTCTTTGCAATTAGAAGACGAAGAAGATTTTTACCTTCGTTAGAAATTCCTTAGTAATTATTTTGTTCTAAATAAATATGTTAGTTATTATTTTAGTGCTTTAGTATGTCTGCTAATGCTGATCGCTGCATATGTGGTCCAAATATCTAAAATATTGTATCTCTTTTCATTGTCTAATAAATGGACTTATCCCCATTTGAAGGTTTATTTGTTTATCGGACAAACTGATTTTTTTATATTATTTTTTCTTCCTGTAAATACGATATGGCCCCCTTCCGTAAAAAATCAGTGAGAAAATGTGTTATAAAATAAGAGATTTAATATACCTTGGCAGCCAACAAGCTCAAGTTTAAGAGCTGGTCTTCCTTCCCATGTTAGAATGTGAAGACGGATAAACCGCGCTTCGATTGGAGGATCTATGGCTATAAATCGTGTGGAATATGAGTCATTATTCCCTCGGTAGATCTGGAAGAAAAAAAAATGTTAACATATAATAACCCGTTGTAATAACATATGATAAAAGTGTTAACATATAAAACGAAGACCATATATAGGAAGCTTCATATACTCCAGAATTGACGCGATATTTTGGAATTTCAAGCGCCTTCTAACATTTGTTTTGTCTGGTTTGGCTGTTTCGGGAGGTTTTGACGATCTTACCATGAATAACCCGAATTAAAACAAGCAGAATTTCTAAAGAATAACCAAGTGAAAATTGAAACGGACAGAATTACCATGAAAGAGATTGAGGTTACCGCCTACTTCAACCCTCAAAAGCCTAAAGTTTCATTTATGATTCACTGAGAGTGATGTTTTGAGCCATATGTTTTTTTTTGTCATAGCACAAAAAAATCTTCCCTGGTCAGGCTTGTACGCATGCATTTTTTTTCTTGGAGGGGTTTAATAATCAATATTTTTTTTTTTAACTTGAATAAAAATTTACTGAATTTCGGAGGAAATTAGGTTTTTTTAAGGGGGGCTGAGTCCCCCTGTGTACGTCCCGGTGATCAGCCCCTGTTAACACATATTTGGAACTTATTATCTTTATTGATAAAGTAAGTCTCCAAAACTTTTGATCCGATGCCCAAAAAAACTCCAGGGGGGCCGAAGAGAGAAGTAGGGCACAGAAAAGGACTGGTCACCCTCCGATCTTTTTCTTCTCGCAGTTCAATTTTTGAAAAGAATATTAGAATGGTCAATTTTTGATTAAGTGGATTTGTCTAGGCAGCCCCGGGCTCCCCGAGTATGTTCAAAATGTCCAGGGAGGGAGACCATTTTTTATACACCAAACAGAAAAAAATTTGCTATCACATATCCATATTTTCACCCACACACAACAATGAAGCTCCTAAAAAATTGAGCTTCAATTCGAAAATAAATTGCCTTTATAGCATAGAAAAGCACTGGTAAAAGATCACTTTCCGAAAAAACTTTATCTAATATTTTAAAATCATAAGATGTTTCATAGGTTTTCACGATTACGATATTCGAGCCGATGCCTGAAAGCTTCATTCCCCTGGCTTAACTGTTTCCTGCAAAATATCAGACATTTTGTGATGAAAGCGGCTGCTTACCGTGCGAGTGGAATTTGTACCTTTGTACTATGTAAGTTTTGTAATTTTTTTTTTGTTACTCCAGCGCAAACACATGGATGTTCAGAACCTTTACCACAGGCCCTGAACAAAAAATAAAAATGAACTAGATCAAAAGGAGTTTTGCAATAAACGTTAAATATAAAGTTATTTAAATATAAAATACTTACAGGGCAATTTCAAATTGACAGGAGGACAAAAAAAAAACACAAAAAAAAACGAAAATTAAAATTCTTATTTCGAGCTTATTAGAGACTCATTCTGAAGTTAAAACAGTTTTGTCACTCGGTTTTCTGAGCTATTTAAGACGAATTCAAAGAAATTCTTGGCAAAATATTTATTTAAATTAGTTCAGATTTCTATTATCCAGGTTGCAGCACTTAGCAGCACTAACTTTTTACCTATTTACAAAGGAAATTTAGTTAACGTTTCCGCATGTGTCGGCACACTGGACGATGTTGTCAGCACATTCTTTATATAACACCTCAAAATCGAAACCCTAGCTGCACCCCTTTTATCCTATTATCATTATTAGATTTTATTTATTTACTCTCAGTGAGTGCAATGCATTATGATTTGATATCGCAAGAAATAGGTGAATACTTTTTAAGGTAAATTTCAATAAGTTTTTTTAATTAGTGAGATCCAATGAGTCCCACAGAAAGGAATGACAAAAACCATTAAAAGCATTTTTTTTCTTTGTTTACTCTCAACAGGATTATTCTTAGAGTCAAAAAAATTTACCATTATTTGGATTTTTGTCATTTTCTGTTTGACTGTGAGTTTGCTACAAATGACTAATTTAGTTCTATTATCAATCGGAATGAACTGAGAACTGAATTGAATAAAACTTAACATAGGACCTTACATGCGTGACAGCGGAAACAGAGCCCAAATGAAATTATTTTTTTTTGCCGTTTCTTTTTTTCCTATGCCCCTCTACATTTTTTATATGTATAAAGGGTTCCAAATAAATTGTTGTTATTATCAAAGAGTCAAAAATGTACTAGAAAATTATGATTCAGAAATATTTTGTTTCTTCCCTTTTAAACTTAGTTGATATAATAAGGACAAACTTAATTTACCAATTAATATTTAACCAATATTTACCAATTACTATTCAAACTTAATTACTTAATTTACCATTAATTCAGCACAACGATTCGGTAAAAAAACATATCTCATTCAGTTGGTGATCTTGGTCATTCGCCCACTTTCTGCAATGATAGAATTATTTGGTCTACCACTGAAAGGTAAATAGGTGATAGTTTTCTAATTCAAATTAAATGGAAAAATTAAATTTAAGAGTATTCTCAGGAATAATGTCCTGTGCTTGAATGTCTAAGTAATTTAGACATTCAAGCTTTATTCTCAAATAAAGTCCAAAATTAGACAAGCAGCAGCCACTTCCTCTCTGTCAACTAGAAGCCTTTTAGGGGAATAGCTATAAATTGAAAACGAGGACGCAATTGTTAGAATGCCTACAAAGAGTGCCTTAGAAGAGTCCAATCGTCGAGAAAGACGAAAAAGGATTATAATCTTCGAGAACCCCCTGTCGATGGCTTTTGAAGTCCCAGATTGTATCAAGATCCTTTCCACAGATATTTTGCAGCATCTTGAGAAATCAGAACTATTTTTTTATAACGGGAAATTCAAGGTTTTGTTCCAGCTTTTTCCAGCTGTATACAAGACATGCTAAGGCTGGTGATTCACATCCACCCTGCATTTATATTCTTTTGCTTCATAAGACAGAAAATACACATCGAGGAATCGAGACATCCTAGAAGCACTTAATATCTTGAGTCAAGAGCCAATCCCACTTTATGTTGCGCTTTCCTCTTTTTCATATTTTCATTTTTTGCTCCGTTTTAAAAACAATATATTTAAAAATCCCTCACGAGAAAAAAAATGTAACAGAAGTGATTCATGTAGTGGTTGAGATGTTTGGGGGGTCAATTTATGGTGATTGAGTTGATGGTGGTTGAGTTATATGAGAACCGTCTTGGTGTGCGCCTTTGATTCTTGTTCCAAATATCTGGTATTCAAAATCACATCTAAGACTAAAGTCAATAAGCGATTTTGGACATATACCAGCAAGGCCATATCGACGATTTTTGTTGGGGGGGGGGGGAAGGGGCACAAAACACTTTAAAAAACACATCAGAAATTTGTTTATATGCATTTTGTTTCCTTTTAGAAGTTGGAAAAATATTACGGGGGAGGAAAACCGATAAATAACACTTATAAAAGAATTAACCAATGAATAAAGATAATTTCATTCCAGTCTACTTTATCACTTTCGATAAAACGGGCTGAGTTATATTTTCTAGTTTATAATATTCATTTAAGAAAGGTTCATTTGAATCGGTGTTGAATAGCAAAGGAATTGAGTGGGATGGGGGTTGGGTTGAACGGACGTTAAGTTAGATGGGGTTGAGTTAAATATGGATTAAATTGCACGGGGATTGAGGTGAATGAAGGTGGAGATGCAAGGGGATTGGGCTATACGGGGGTTGAGTTTCATGGAGATTGAGGTAGACTTTTTTTTAACGATGGCTGAGGTAAACAAAGATTCAGCTGCGCAGAATCCGGAACGCGAGTTTAACTCTCCACCACCCTCGCCTGCATAGTTCATTTTTCTTAGTACAAAATACGGCAACGATTAAACTAAATAAAAATTACAAGTGAATTTTAAACTTTAGAATATAGAAATAGAAGAGTAAGTTAAAAACATCTTTCTGCATCAGTATTACAACTTAATGCAACTTAAGAAAAAACCGTAAGACTCAAACAAGATAACCAACCCCATGACTACACTAAAGCCGCAGCGGTGTATATATTTTTCGAAATTAGACATGTTAGCTTGATAGCCCAGTCTTAATAAGGCACGTTATTGAAGCGATAAGGAATCAAAAATACTAAATACAAGGTACTACAAGGAAAATCAGAATTGCAAATTATGACTCAGTTATTATTTTAAAATTTGCATACCAGCATACCTTTTTGTTGTTGCTCAAATCCGTGACATGATTCCAACGAAATGCATCAACACTGTAGGCCAGAGAAAATGAAGAGGTCCATTCAGGCACTTCGCCTCTGCCCTGCATCATGATTCCAGATACCTAATAAATGATTTATGGGTTAATAAGAAGGTTGTGCTGTCCTGTCCAAACCAGTGCTTTGGGTGGATTTTTCTTTTATTTTCAGCGTTATTTTCCTGGTAATTACCACACATATTTTTTAGATGTTTTTTTTTTAAATTCCTCAATCAAAGATTTCTAGCACAAATGCGCTCATGTTTAAATCTAATATTCTTTTTAAGATGTATGTCTATTCTGTCATATCAAAGGCCAATTCATCAAGATTAAACTAGCGCTGATTTGACCCAATCAGAATTTTTGTATACAATTTTGAATCAAACAGAAAATTCTATGGGAAATTTGATTGCCCCAAGTTAGCGCTTGCAAAATCTTGGTATTAGTAAAATCACTTTGTGAATGTGCCTTGAAGCAAGCCCATGAGAATTAAATGATTTTCCTTGTGGTCAAACAAGGGCACAGCAAGTGTCCTACATAAGGTTTTTGATTCCATGCCAATTCCAATGGTGTACTTTATGTTTCGATCCATCACCATTTTTTACGGGCTTCAGGCTACTTTTCATGATTCCCATAAATATGTTTTTGAAATATAAATTTACGGTTAAGACTAATCAAGATAATAGTCACTATTTCTGAATCAGCTACAAATGAAGACTTTTTCCCATTAGACAGATTTTATTTAGACACGTTTTTTTTCCTATGGGCTGTGGTTCGTTCTTTGCTAGGTTGCAGCTACAGCTGTAACCATATTTTGCAATTTTAATCATTATGCGATGCCGCATCAAGTTCTACCTGAAATAATTTTTAGGAGAAATGCTATTTCCTGGGACCAAATATTAAGGCTTACGACCCCTGCAAAATGTTTACGTGTGTTGTATTTCTGGAATCGTTCAATAACTGAGATTCAGTTTCACCAAATTACCGAAGTATTTTTTTTTTGAAATTTGCTACAATTTTCTTTTTCAAAAATGCACAAT
>JAQQPU010002169.1:42169-71262 GCA_029168905.1 Artemia sp. Kazakhstan ARC1039 | reverse complement strand
GAGAATATTCACTTTTCCAGCAAAACATAGCTGCTCCTCCTGCTTAAATTTGCTTAATGATATCACGTATCTAGCATACATAGTGTCCCATTCAAGACATAGTCTACAACCAGTGGTTATTTCCACAGCCACATTGGGTACTCGTATATCATTGCTGCTGTTGTCGGCTCCATCATTAATCTCCAATAATATAAATGCACCACTCATTTTTCTCTACTAATATCCACTCAAATAAACTATTCTCTTTGAATTCAATTCTCTTACTAATATGAATTGTAAAGAAAACTATTCCTTTTATTCAAATCCCAATCACCAATCAAGTTATACTCACTCTCTTTGAAAAGGTGTAACGCCCTGTAGAAATGTTTACCTATATGCATGGGGATAGTCACTCTCTTTGAAAAACCGTACCAGACTATACCCATCAAACCAGACTATATCCATCAAACCAGACTATACCCACCAAACCAGATTATACCCACCTAACCAGATTGTACCTACCAAACCAGACTATACCCACCAGAAACCGGTCCGGTTGGCCTTGGTAAGTCAATGACCTAAATAGCAGGTAAGCAAATAGCATGGTCCTATACCTGCAAGCAAATAGCTTGGAAATTGCTATACCTGCAAGCAAAATGGAACCTTGGTTACTACTAATGTCTATCTCAAAATTTTCATCTGATGCATTTAGGGCGTGGAGGAGGGGGGCTAGTTGCCCTCAGATCTCTTTTAACTCTTAAAAGTGAACAAGAACTTTCAATTTCCGATCAAATGAGCCCGCTCCGATGTTTATACGAGCATCCCTTCCATAAGAACTATATATGCCCCTAGAGCATTACTCATAACGCCTGCCTCTGGGCCCTGGCGGATTCCGTCGACACGGGGATTTTTCTTATCTGACCTTTGAACTATTTTTAATGAAATGGCTATTATATAAATTTTATCGGATGGTCTTGGGGAAAAAAAGGTGTGTGTGGGGTGTCCTAGTTGCCCTCGGATAACTTTTGACTTTTAAAAATTGAACTAGAACTTTCAATTACCAATCAAATGAGCCCCCTCTGAAGTTTATACGAGCATCCCTTTTATAAGAGGCATGTACGCCCCCAGGACAACACTTACAATGCCTATCCCCCGGGTTCTGGGGTGAGTTTTTGTTATCTAATTTTTGAAAAATTTCAAAAACACTGGCTATCTCAAAATTTATAGCGGACAGGATTGGGGAAAGAAGAGCGTGGGGGGGGGCTGGTTTAACTCTCTTGGCTCTTAAAATGTGAACAAGAACTTTCAATTTCCAATCAAATGAGCTCTCTAAGAAGTTTATACGAGCATCCCTTTCATAAGAACCATGCATGTCCTTAGGGCATAACTTACAACGTCTTCCCCTGTGCCCTGGGGGGTAAAAGAAGGCGTGGGGGGGGGGGCTAGTTTCCCTCGGATCTCTTTTTACTATTAAAAAATGAGCTCGAACTTTCAATATCCAATCAAATGAGCCCTCTCTGAAGTTTATACGAGCATCCCTTTCATACGAACAATATATACCCCAGGGCATAACTTACAATGCTTGCCCCCCGGGTCCTGGGGGTTGTGACGACACTTGAGTTTTTGTTATCTGACTTTTGAGCAATTATTAACTTAATGGATATCTCAAAATTTTTAGTAGATGCATTTGGGGGAAAAGGGGCGTGGGTGGGCTAGTTGCCCTCCAATCTCTTTTGACTCTAAAAAAACTGAACTAGAACTTTCAATTTCTAGTCAAATGAGCCATATCTGAATTTTTTACGAGCATCCCTTCAATAAGAACCGTATATTCCACCAGGGTATAACTTACAACACCTGCCCTCGGGCCCTGGGGGGTTGTGGTGACCCATGAGTTTTCGTTATATGGTCTTTGAGCTATTAAAAAAAAAACTATCTCAAAGTTCTTATCGGATGGGTTTGAGGAAAAAAGGGCGTGGAGGGGTGGGCTAGTTGCCCTCCAATCTCTTTTGACTCTAAAAAAACTGAACTAGAACTTTCAGTTTCCAGTCAAATGAGCCATCTCTGAATTTTTTACGAGCATCCCTTCAATAAGAACCGTATATTCCCCCAAGGCATAACTTACAACACCTGCCCTCAGGCCCTGGGGGGTTGTGGTGACCCATGAGTTTTCGTTATATGGTCTTTGAACTATAAAAAAAACTATCTCAAAGTTCTTATCGGATGGGTTTGAGGAAAAAAGAGCGTGGAGGGGGGGCTAGGTGCCCTCCAATCTCTTTTGACTCTAAAAAAGTGAACTAGAACTTTCAATTTCCAATCAAATGAGCCCCCTTTGAAGCAAATACGAGCATCCCTTCCATAAGACCCATATATGCCCCCAGGGCATAACTTACAACGCCTGCCCCCCGGCCCTGGGGGGTTGTGTCGACACCGGAATTTTTGTTACATGATCTTTGAACTATTTTTAACAAAATAGCTATCTTAAGATTTTTCTTGGAGGCATTTGGGAAAAAAGGGTTGGGGGAGCTGGTTACCCTCCAATATCTTTATAGGGTTAAAAAGTGAACTAGCACTTTCAATTTCCAATCAAATGAGCCCTCTCTGAAGTTTATACGAGCATCACTTCCCTAAGAACCATATATGCCGCCAGGGCATAACTTATAACCCTTGCCCCTGAAGACTGTGGAAGGAGTGTCCTGCTCAAACATATAATTTCTAGAACTTTCAACTACGTTAAACGAAATGGCTATATCAAAATTTTGATTGGATGTGTTTGTGGAAATGGTGGGCGTGTAAGGGGTGTCAGTTGCTTTAGAATCACTATCGACTATTAAAACGGGGGAACTATCCATTAAAAATTCCACTCGAATGAGCCCTTTCTGAGGTTTCTATTGCAACGTTGTCTGTACAAAACCTTATATACCCCCAGGGAAAAGCTTACAACCCTTGCCCTGAGGGCTGTGGAGGAGTTTTCATCCTCAAAGACCTGATTTCCAAAACTTAAAACTACGTTTAATATAATGGCTATCTCAAAATTTTGATTGGATGTGTTTCGGGAAAAGGTGGGCGTGAGAGGGGGTTTAGTTGCCCTCCAATCACTTTCGACTATTAAAAAGGGCAGTAGCCCTTTGAATTTCCGATCGAATGAGCCTTTTTTGAAGTTTCTACGACAACGCCTTCTATAAAAACCTTAGATGCCCCCAGGGCATAACTTAAAACCCTTGCCCTGAGGGTTGTTTGGGAGTGTCCTCCTCAAAAACATATTTTCTATCTGGAAATCAACTATGCTGAACAAAATGGCTATCTCAAAATTTTGATTGGATGTGTTTGGGGGAATGATGGGTGTGTAGGGGGGGCTAGTTGCCCTCCAATCACTTTCGACTATTAAAAAGGGCACTAGAACTCTCGATTTATAATCGAACGAGCCCCCTTTGAAGTTTTTACGACGGCCTCTTCCATATAAAATGCCTCACGGAAAAAATAATAATAAATAAATAATAATAATAAAACATTGGAGCCATATGGCCTTTACTATAGGCAACGCTATAGCGTTGCCACTGAAAAAACGAGTTTTTTTGCAACTGAAAGTAAGGGATAACATTAAAACTTAAATTGAACATAAATTATTACGTATATCTTTTGAAGATTTTTTCTTTCATTCATTTCAGTGATTGGAGAATTGCTCAACTTGTGCCTTTCATTTTCATAACTTCAACCTCTTTGACCGTTTTGCTACTATGCCTTACAAAATTAGTTTCGCAAATATCGCTAATTTAAGTTACGCGGGAGAATCTTTCCTTCGGCGATAATTTTTTGTGGGAGAAGGAAATTTTCCATGGAGGAGGATTTAGATTTCGGTAAATTATTTAAAAAGCGACCAGAAATTAAGTAAAAACAAGTTTTTTTTAGCTGAAAGTTAGAAGCAACATTCAAACTTAACAGGAACAGATAATATTACGTATGAGATGGGTTGCCTCTCCTCAATAGTTCACTCTTACGCTAAAGTTTCTTTTTTGACTTTTAAAAGAGGTTATTATTCTAATTAAACAGCCTTTGTGAATTAAACAGCTTAAATAACTGGAACAAAAATCAAACTTAGGTTGTTATAAGGTTATTATTAGTTAAAAAAAAAGTAAATTAACATGCAAATTTCATTTTAATTATTCATGTAGGCCTACTGTGAGCAAATTCAAAACCTGTATTAATTCAAAAACGTTCAGAAACAAAAAAAAACAAGTTTTTAACTGAAAGTAAGGAGCGACATTAAAACTTAAAACAAAAAGAAATTATTCCGTATATGAAAGGGGCTGTTCCCTGCTCAATGCGTCGCTCTTTACATTAAAGTTTTTTATTTTTTTATAAAGCAGAGTTTTGAGAAAGAGTCAAACTATAGCGTAAAGACTGAGCCGTTGAGCAGGGAGTAGCCCTTTCATATACGGAATAACTTCTGTTCGTTTTAAGTTTTAATGTTGCTCCTTACTTTCAGTTTAAAAAAAACTGTTTTTTTCTATTTTTCAAAAGTACTAAAAAACTGTAGCGTAGTAAAAAGTGACTAATGCAATTGAAAGCACTTGAAAGAAATAAATGGTAGAAGATTAGCTAGGATGGATTTGAAGCTGAGTTGAATTAGCAAATGATAGAAAATAGTTGTGGAAGTTTTCCCCCTTCTGTCGTGAATGGAGCAAATTCTCTCAGGCTTTTAGCTTTTGTTGGGTAACTTTAAACTTGAAAAACTTCATTTATTCGGAATTATCAAATGAAGTTAATTTTTTTATATTTGTTGGTATCAAAACGATTCTTAAAGCTTTAGTTAGTGTAAGCGCAAGTCGCTCCCTATTTACGGTTTATTGCCAGATAACTCTTTAATAAATTAAAAAGGAGCATAAAGCCTAATATTTCCGTTTAAACGTCGATACAAAAAAAATCCTTGGTAACACTTGCCTCCTGCCTCCTGGGAAACTCCTTGGAGGAACTACTGAAAAAAGATGAATGTTTTTACTTTTATAACTTTAATAAATCAAACAATGTTAACATTTTGATTACTAAATATCAGTATATGTGTATTAAACTGACAATGCACATTCATTTGTATTTTTTTCAGTAAATTGCAAATTATGTTCTGACCTTGAGAAGCCATATGGGCTTTGAGCCCTACTCATGTTAATTTCTGCTCGTTTTGAGTTTGACTCGGTTATTTATTGTAATTTCTGTTCGGTTTGGGTTTCATTTATTTATCGATGCTGATTTGTGGTAGTTTCACGCCTGGTAGATTATTTTATTTTATTTTTGCTCACTTTTGGTTTAATGGAGTTCTTTACTTTTCTTTGAAAAAAATTCTTTGTGGAAAAAGTTTTTTAAATTAATTTTTTTTGTTTTATATTGACATAGTCTTTTCAGGGATAAAGGAAACAATACTTTAAATCTTTTCGTTTTTTTAAGACTTTATAGTTTGGCCTGCTATTTGTAAGCTGGAGAAAATTTTTCAACAGTTTTTAACAACATACATCCTTTTAAAAATCTGGGCACAAATAGTAGTGTTTAATTTAGTTTCATACCTCCTCTATTTGGCCTGAAAGAGAAAACTTAATACCATTCGCAAAAAAAAATATGTTTACTTTCTTTGATAGCTTGGATACACTTTCTTTGATACACTTACGAGATTTTGATTTGGTTGAATTTTAAGAGCAGAAGTAGCCCCGAAAGGTTGAACATAATACCATCAGTCGTTCTTGGGATACTGCTGAAATGCCTTATTTGGAATTAGCATTAACACAGTGCATTTTGATTTAATATTAAGGCAACATTTAGTTTTTAAACATAATGGGCAAATAGGAGGGTGGGCGTGGGAGTGGGACTAGTTGCCCTCCAATCACTTTCGACTATTAAAAAGGGCATTAGCCCTTTCTATTTTCAATCGAATGAGCCCTTTTCGAAGTTCCTACGACAACTCCTTCGATACGAAGTGCCCTGGTCTAAACACAAACAAAATGATAATACATTGTACCCACATCGATCTTTACTATAAACATTTCAAGCCTTCCAATCACTTTCGGCTATTAAAAAGGGCACTAGCCCTTTCAATTTCCAATCAAATGAGCCCTTTTTGAGTTTCTACGATAACGCTTTCTTTAAAAACCTTATATGCCTCCAGGACATAACTTACAACCCTTGCCCTGAGGGCTATGAGGGGGTTGTCATCCCCAAAGACCTAATTTCAAGAACTTTCAACTACGTTAAATATATTGGCTATCTCAAAATTTTGATTGGATGTGTTTGGGGAAATGGTGGGCGTGAGAGAGGCATTAGTTGCTCTCCAATCACTTTCAACTATTAAAAAAGCCCTAGCCCTTTCAATTTCCAGTCGAATCAGCCCTTTTGAAGTTTCTACGACAATGGTTTCAATAAAAACCTTATATGCACCCAGGGCATAATTTACAACCCTTGCCCTGAGGGCTGGGGGAGGGGTTGTCATCCTCACAGACCTAATTTCCAGAATTTTCAACTACGTCGAACAAAATGATTATCTCAAAATTTTGATTGGTTGTGTTTGGGGAAATGGTGGGCGTAAGAGGAGGGGTTACTTTCCCTCCAACCACTTTCGACTACTAAAAAGGGCACTAGCCGTTTCAATTTCCAATCGAATGATTAATTTTTGAAGTTTCTACGACAACGATTTCTATAAAAAAAAACTTATATGCCCCCAGGGCATAACTTACAACCCTTGCCCTGAGGTCTGTGGGTGGAGTGTTATCCTCAAAAACATAATTTCTGGACTGTTTAACCACGTCGAACAAAATGGCTATTTCAAAATTTTGATTTGATGTGTTTGGGGAAATGGTGGGTGTGAGAGGGGTGTTAGTTATCCTCCAATCACTTTCGACTATTAAAAAGGGCACAAGCCCTTCTAATTTCCAATCGAATGAGCCCTTTTTGAAGTTTCTACAAGATCACTATCTATAAAAACATTATATGCCCCTAGGGCATAACTTACAACCCTTCCCCCGAGGGCTCTGAGGGGGTTATCATCCACAAAGACCTAATTTCTAAAACTTTTAACTACGTTGGACAAAATGACTATCTAAAAATTTTGGTTGGATGTGTTTGGGGAAAAGGTGGGGTGAGAGGATGGTTAGTTGCCCTCAAATCACTTTCGGCTATTAAAAAGGACACTAGCTCTTTGAATTTCCAATCGAATGAGCCCTTTTTCAAGTTTCTACGACAATGCTTTCAATAGAAACCTTATATACCCCCAGGGTTTTACTTACAACCCTTACACTGAGGGCTGCGTGGGGAGTGTCATCCTCAAAGATATAATTTCCAGACCTTTCAACTATTTTTTAACAAAATGGGTATCTCAAAATTTTATTGGATGTGTTTGGATAAATGGTGGGCGTGGAAGGGGGATTAGTTGCCCTCCAATCACTTGCAACTATTAAAAAGGGCACTAGCCCTTTGAACTTTCAATCGAATGAGCCTTTTTTGAACCTTATATGCCCCCAGGGCATAACTTACAACCCTTGCCCTGAGGGCTGCAGGGGAGTGTTCCTATCAAAAACTTAATTTATATTTGAGGAGTGCCCTCCCCAAAAACATAATTTCATAACAAACCCAAAAACAAACATAAATTAAAATATTTCAAACTCAAAACGAGCAGAAATTAATCTGTGTAGTGTTCTAAACCTTATGCTTTCTTAAAGCTAGAATATAATTTGTACTTTACTGACAAAAATTCTTTTAAATGTTTTCATTTTTATAACCTTAAGAAATCAAAAATTAATTCAGGTATTAAGGAATAAATATCGGCGTTTGTATATTAAACTTACAATGCTCATTTTTTTCATTTGAATTTTTTTCAGTAAGGTACAAATTATACTCTAGCTTTTTGAAAGCATAGGGTTTAGAATCCTACACAGATTAATTTCTGCTCGTTTTGAGTTTGACTTATTTTAATTTCTGTTTGTTTTGGATTTCATTTATTTATTGATACTGACTTGTGGTAGTTTTATCCTTGGTAGATTATTTGATTCTACTTTTATTCATTTTTGGTTTAATGGAGTTCTTTACTTTTTTTTGAAAAACTTAATTTGTGCAAAAATTTTTTTTGTTTAATCCAATGAAAAGACGGAGCTAGGTAAAGAGGTTTACAAAATTAATAATGTATTTAACAGATTCTGGATTTATTTTATATTTCAAAGAAGAGAAATATTTGATGAAAAATCAAATATTCTTGTTAAACTCAATTGATTACAAACCTTTGGCTTTTTCTGCTCGTTCCAGGTTTCGGCAAGCCATTATCACTTTGGCTCCTCTCTTTGCCATATCCAAAGCTGTCTCTTTTCCAATACCTTGAAAAGAGATGGTTGAATAATAAGTTGTTCAAAGCTTTCTTGATACCTCAAAGAAAAAGGAGTGAGCCATTTAAATCGTAATAACTAAAAAACTTTTTTTTCACATAAAAAGTTTTCAAAGAAAATTAAAGAGCTAGATTTAACCATGGGCGAAAAACTGTTTCAAATTGTTCGTTATATTTCCTTATTTTTATATAATTCTGAAAGGATAACACTTGACCATAAACTAAGCTTTCTGAGATTACTTGGAGTTAAAATTGTGTCGTAAAATTTATTGATTTCAATGCCGGTAAAAGACAATTGAGAGCCTTGTGATTTTTTTTTTTCTGCAGGCCCCGTAAGGAATTTTCTGTTTCTAATCCTGGTTTGTTGTGTCGGTTTTGTGTTTTCAATAAAATGTTTGTTTTTAAGATTCTACAAATATAGCGAAATATCCAGAGACAGTTTGTTTATTTTTTTATATTGTATAAAATACGAATTTATAATTTTTGTTCGTTTTAAGTTTTAACTTTACTCTTCAATTTCATCATAAAAACTTTAATAAATAAATTCTTTTTTTAAATAAATTTGTGTATTTTTTCGGTTTTAAAAATGTAGACAATAAACCTTATAAAAAGATCTTTTTCCAAATCAGGCAAAGAAGCTAAGGAGCTCAGCAAGAGATTTTGCTAAAAATATGGCATTAGATATAAATTTAACTCCGCATCTCCCTTAATCTTTGCCTTTAAAAAACCTGAAATTTGTCACATTAAGAGTCCATGGGGTATAAGGTCCTTGGTATCTTTGAGGAATTGTAAATAAATTTCAATTTTCCTAAAAATATATAGTGATTTTAGAAACCTGAAGGACGTTAAAAAGAGTTTAAGATGTGTAGTTAATATGCTTTAGGTAAATTCGTGTTATTACTAATACAATTTTTCTGCCACAATGCTGCAAAATATTTGAATTTCTTATTAAACTTTTATTGTTTTTGCTTTTTTTACTTCCACATTTTGAAAGAACTTATCTAAAGAAAACTAGGTGCTTGAAAGAGAATGCATGTTTAAAAAAAATGTGCTATCCAAGATTCTAAGTTATGCTGCGACGAACACACGAAAGAGCTGTTGCCGTTAGACTACAAAGACTTGTGTAATAAAATTTGTTTTATATTACTTGAATCTTCAAATCACCATTTTTATATTAGAAATTCTACACGTTGAGACAACCTAGACCTCAAAGTTTTATCACCACTCCCTGCGGCTTTTTAGTGCTCTTTTATACTATAATTCTACAGAAACCAAGCTGGAATGGTCAATAAATTCGAATAGAGTCTTTAAGCGTTTCTCTACATTATTGCAGCTGCCTGGTAGTTCCAGTGGCATCAATTGAGGTACAGGGGTAAGGTGCCTGCCCCCCTACTATTTTTTTCTCCACCTAGATTTCGGAAATATCTTTTTTGTGTTATTTTCGTTGAAAAAAAAAACAGGTTTAACCCTCTCTAGATATTAAAAATAGATTTTAAATCTTCCCCCACTAACTTGTTGTTAATTGACACCACTAGCATAGCCTTGAATTGGCCAAGCCTAGCCACTAGAACTAGCATATTTCTCAGCCGGCAGCTTAAGAATAATACCAAAGAGGGCTCGGAGAGGGATTATACAAGAGAGAAGATTGCAAAACTCAATTTTCAAGGTTTGATAGTACCCTTTACATTTTTTCTAGTCCTTCCACTTCTGATACGGCACCAAAAGAGTCATTTTTGGTGCCATATGGCACTTTATCACCGCTTTAGTAAGACAAATTAAAAAAGAACACGTAGAAATAAAATGAGATTTTAAATGAGACAAAACAGCTCTATATGAAGTTGCTGTAGACGGTTATGAAAAATATAAAGGGGGCTTGGAGGAGGAAAATACAAGAGGTGCATTATAATCTTCGGGTAATGTTCATTGTATTCAACCATGGAGATTATTGATTGTGCGCTTTTCATTCTTTCTGGCGTTTCCATTCCAAAAATGGCACTCAAAGTGCACCTTTTACTGTCATATAGCACTTTGTGAGGGTGTTATCAAGACAAATTTATAAGAAACAATTATATATAAAAATTACCTTTCAAATGAGCCCTTAAACAGCTCTTTATGGTCTTCCAGTGTCCTGCTAGCGGTGACGAAAAACAAATAATTAATAATATAGGAATGTGACACATCGGTGCCTTCCAGGCAAAAAGTGATTTTCCTTGTTGCTGTAAGTTTGTGGTTTCCCGTGTGGAGTTTCTGACAATAGTGATTCCAATGATGTACTTGTCATTTCAATCCCACGCCATTTCAACGGGTTTCAGGCTATTTTTCAAAATTCGCTTAAATTTATTCCAAAATGACATTTTACAATTAAAACCTACCAAAATAATAGTTACCATTCATGAATCAGCCACAAATGGCGATTTCTTGTCACTAGCCTTTCTTTTCAAAACAGTTTCCTAAGGACTTTTCTCTAACTTTTGGTAACTACGGGCCGTGGTTGAATCTTTAATGGCTTGCAGCTATTGCTGCAACCACGACCGGACCGTCATTTGCGCTTTACTGAGAACAATTTTTATTTCAAGCAACGTTTTATGAGTTTTCGTAAAATCAGCCAAAAAAAAAAATAAATAAAATTACTACGATAACCAAGATTACTGTAAATAAATGATGAATGTAGATTGACGGTTTAATATTTACCGCTGTTTGTTCCTGAAAATCTCAACAACCGTAAATTACTAGCGTTATAAAAGAGAAAATGTTTTAAAATGTGTTTTGTCTCCAGTAAAGCACAAATGACGTTCTGGTCCTT
Source organism: Artemia sp. Kazakhstan ARC1039 (assembly GCA_029168905.1). NCBI lineage: Eukaryota > Metazoa > Arthropoda > Branchiopoda > Anostraca > Artemiidae > Artemia > Artemia sp. Kazakhstan ARC1039. The sequence continues at coordinate 60,130 of JAQQPU010002169.1, read as the reverse complement.
AGAAGGATTAGAAGACGTTATCCCTACTCTAGTTTCTGGTAGTTTCTGCCCGTTACAAGTTTGACTTGATTATTTATTGTAATTTCGGTTAGTTTTTGATATAATTACTGAAAGGATACTTATTTGTGTACGTTTTAAGTTTTAGTTATTATTTGACTTTATTCATTGATTTAATGTAGTAGTTTACTTTTCTTTGAAAAACTTTCTTTTTTGAAAAGTTTATCTTAATTACTTTCTGGTCGTTTTGAACAACGTTGTTTTCATTATTGGTTAATCAAAGGAATATTTGCCAAGCTTTTTTGTTTTGTTTTTCTGAGGAACCAAGATTTTGGCCTGCTCTTTATACCTTAGACAAAATTTACCAGCAAAGTTTTATAATAGGTGTACAATCGAACTTTGGATGAATGGGTACAGGACGGGGAATGTAATTCAATAAATTGACTGAAAATTTGCATAATTTTTGGGCTTCCATGGGGCTAAACCGATTCTGGCCCCCAATATGTTACAACCTTGACTACAGATAAATACTGATTGACCATTTCATTATAAGATCTTAATCTGCTATGTTTGTTTTAACTGTTTTTTTTTTACAATGATTTTTTTATCCTTTCTTTCTTTTTTTTCAGTGACAAAGGTATGAAGAGAAAGAGCTCATTTATTCGTTGCTTTTTTAATTGACTGGTTAATCGGTTGAGAGTCAAAGAATTGAAACCGTCTTTTATCAGGTTCATGACTGGTTAGTCGCTTGATAGTCAAAGGATTGAAACCGTCTTTAACTGAAAAAATTTGCACTTTACCAAAAAAAATCAAATGAATTTACTGAAAAAAAATGTGCATTGTCAGTTTAGTATACATATGCTGATATTTATTTCTTAAAATCTTAATTGTTTTTTTATTTCTTAAAGTTATAAAAGTGAAAACATTTAAAAGAATTTTTTCAGTAAAGCACAAATTATATTCTGGCTTTTAGAAAGCATAGGGTTTAGAACCCTACTCAGATTAATTACTCGTTTTGAGTTTGACTTATTTCAATTTTTGTTTGTTTTGGGTTTCATTTATTTATTGATACTGATTTGTGGTAGTTGTATGCTTAGTAGATTGTTGGATTCTATTTTTGTTCATTTTTTGTTTAATGGAGTTCTTTACGTTTTTTTGAAAAATTTATTTTGTGCAAAAAGTTTTTTGATTAATTTCTGTTTGTTTTATATTGACATAGTCTTTTTCAGGGATAAAGACTGGGCCTCTTCTGAAAGTGAACAACCATCCCTTCCATAAAAAATCGAAAGGGCAATAACCCTTTCAGTTTCCAATCGAAAGAGCCCTTTTTGAAATTTTTTGCGCCAACGCTTTCTATAAAAACGTTATATATCTTCCAGTGCTCATTTTGCTAGTGTTGGTTCTGATGTTACTCTTGGTCTTGGCTCAACTTCAGCTCATTCATATAAAGAATACCTTCGTCAATTAGAGGATAAAAGTATGTTTTTGACCCCAGTTAGTCTTGATGAATTCCAAAAAAACTTAGTACATGTAAATAGAGGTAATTCATTAAGTTTGGATGGACTTTCAACTAATCTTTTGAAACACCGTGCATCTGTAATTCATACACCTCTTGTTTATATTTTTAATTTGTGTTTATCTTCTGGGGTATTCCCTACTAAATGAAAAATTGCCCGAGTTATCCCACGGTATAAAAAAGGTGATAAAACTAATGTTGATAATTACCGACCTATTGCAATACTTTCTCCTTTGTCAAAGATTTTAGAAAGGGTTATTTCACAAAAGAATTTTGTCTTATTTTAGATAAAAAAAAAAATCTTTTAACCAAAAGCCAGTTTGGGTTTAGACCAGGTCGTTCTACTGAACAAGCAGTTGCGGCCTTTTTTCTTAAAACTAATGATTCACTGAATAATGATAATTATGTATCATGCATTTTCTACGATATAAAAAAAGCATTTGATACTCTAAATCATTCCATTTTGTTTGAAAAACTGAATAACTCTGGAATTCGCGGAAAGGCATTGGATTTAATAAAGTCATATCTACTTAATCGCGGATTCCAGGTAGACCTACGAGGCCATCTGTCTCAGCCTAACTCCCTGGATGATATTGGAGTGCCCCAGGGGTCTATACTTGGACCGTTACTATTTTTGATATATATAAATGATCTCCCTAATTGTCTATCCTATAAGGATAGCCTAGCATTTATGTTTGCAGATGATACAGTGGTATCTGTTGAAACTAAAACCCCTTCATTATTGATCGAGTACATAGGGTCTGAAATGAATTCAGTTATCCAGTGGTTTTCTTGTAATCGTCTAGTTCTCAATTTGTCTAAGACAGAATTTATGGTTTTTGGGAGATCTAAGCAAGGAGTTTATAAGGTTGGGATTGATCAGTTAGTTGTTTCTGGGTGTAGAATTAGACGGGTTAAGACATATAGATATTTGGGGATTATTCTTGATGAGCTTTTATGTTTCCGCAGTCATTCTGACCATCTCCGTATAAAATAAGCCAAAAATTAGGATGTTTACATCAATTAAAGTATGTTTTTCCTTTTTCAATTATTAGAATTCTTTATCATTCCTTAATAGAATCATACCTTAGATATTGTCTCATTATTTACCTAAATACATTTCCTAATCATTTTAAACACCCCCAGACATTGCAAAATAAAGCCGTAAGAATCCTTGGTACTTTCTTTCATCGTCCTGCACGACTTCAAAATCTTTCTGAAACAAAAACTTTATTTTTATTTCTTCATATATTAAACCTTAATCAACTTACGGAATTGCAATTAGTGCTCTGGTATTATGATTAAATAAAAAAAAACAAGCTTTTTTAACTGAAAGTAAGGAACGACGTTAAAACTTAAAACGAACAGAAATTATTCCGTATATGAAAGGGGCTATCTCCTCCTCAACGCCTCGCTCTTTACGCTAAGGTTTTTATTGTTTAAAAAAAAATAGAGTTGTGAGGAAGTCAAACCTTAGCGTAAAGAGCGAGGCGTTGAGGAGGAGATAGCCCCTTTCATATACGGAATAATTTCTGTTCGTTTTAAGTTTTAACGTCGTTCCTTACTTTCAGTTAGAAAAACTTTTTTTTTTTTATTTAATTTTTGAACGTTTTTGAATTAATGCAGGTTTTGATTTTGGCTCACCGTACATGAATAATTAAAACAAAATTTGCATATTAATTTTACTTTTATTTTGTTAAATGGCTTTCTCGAACCTTGATTAATTTTATTTGCGAACGTTTTTATTAGTAATAAATATACGTAACTTACGAATTAACTTACGTAACTAACTTCTATATCTATATATTTTTATTACGTATATTAGGGGGTTCGCCCCCTAGTCAATACCTTGCTCTTTACGCTATAAGTTCGAATTTTGTTCCAATTCTTTAAAAATGACCCCTTAATCACAAAGGCCGATAATTAGAATAAAATAGCTCTTATGAAAGTACTAAAAAATCTTTGGCTTAAAGAGCGAGGTGTTGACTAGGGGGTGAACCCAATCATATACGTAATATTTTCTGTTCGTTTTAAGTTTTGATGTTGCTCCTTGCTTTCAGTGGAAAAACTCGTTTTTTTTATTTAATTTCTGATCTTTTTCTTTAATAATGATGGGAGATCTGGCGCCCCCTTCATAGCAATGTCCCTTTCCCCATGAAAACTTCCTTCATGGAAAGATCCTCCCTTACAACCCCCGACCCCCCACCTACCAGAAAAAATCCCTCCTGAAAACGTCTGTATACTTCCCAATAAACAATGCTATATGTTAACATTGGGTAAAGTTCATAACTTTCAGCCCTCCCTCTGGGGTTTTCTGGGGATTAAGTCATTATAAAAGACATAGATACCATATTTTCGACCTTGCTGAATAAAATGGCTATCTCAAAATTTCGATCGGGTGACATTGGGGAAAAATGAGCGTGGGAGGGGTTCTAGTTGCCCTCCATTTTTTTTTGGTCACTTAAAAAGGGCACTATAACTTTTAATTTTCGTTCCAATGAGCCCTACCACGATATTCTAGGACCACTGGGTCGATACGATCACCCCTGGGGAAAAAAACAAACAAACAAATAAACACGCATCCGTGATCTTTCTTCTGGCAAAAAATGCAAAATTCCACATTTTTGTAGATAGGTGCTTGAAACCTCTACAGTAGGGTTCTCTTATACGTTGTATATGATGGTGTGATTTTCATTAAGGTTATATAATTTTTAGGGGGTCTTTCCCCCTTTTTTCTAAAATCAGCTAATTTTTTTCAGGCGCGTAACTTTTGATGGGTAAGACTAAACTTGATGAAACTTATATATTTGAAATCAGCATTAAAATATGATTCTTTTGATGTATCTATTAATATCAGTTACGTTTTTTAGAGTTTCGGTTACCATTGAGCCGGGTTGCTCCTTACTTGCAGTTCGTTACCACGAACTGTTTGATATTCAGTCTCCGGTGAGTTATTTTTATGAATAACAAATTCTTGTTACCCCTATTCGCTCACTCGCTTCTTCGTCGGCTCGTTTTGGAGCGTATAGAATCCCTTTGATTAATTGTGAAAGAGATAAATTTTCAGTAAGATACCAAATCCCTTCTATAGCAAATAGGCTAAAATTAAATAGTAAATTTAAAAATCTTAATAGCCGATAACTTTTAAAGACTAGATTAGTAGAATATATTATTAACCTTTGATGACGGGGTGATTTTTCATGATAATTTGTTTCTTAGCATTATTTTTAGATTTTGCCGTGCTGGGGTAGCCTCCTTTGTCCTTCTCCTTCTATGCGTTATGATGTTTTTTGGTTTATCTTCTTTATCTTTATTTATGGTGTACTTGAACTCAATGTAATAATTTTTAGCCCTCCTTTCGAGTTTAGCTCCCTGTTGGCTCTATTTAATTATTTGTGTTGTTTATATTTGTATGAAATACAATTTATCTATCTCAAAAAAAAAAAATGGGGATTTGGGGTAGTTTAACGCTTCGAAGGTTATTTGAATGTATTTCTGTTCATTTTTGGCTTAATGGAGCTCTTTACTTTTCTTTGAAAAGCTTGTTTTGTGGATTTTTTTTTTTAATTGTTTAACTTAATATATTAGGTTACGTACATCCTTAATATTTTCTTAAGAAGGAAAGAACTGCTACTTGCAGCATCCGTATTGCAGACTTAGTCCAGGTATGTATCCCAAAAATGAACAGAGTCTACTATCCAAGAATAAATGAAACCCAAGACGAACAGAAACTAAAATCAAAAATCTTATCAAACATAAACATAACAGATATTGATATATATGAATAATTAAATTCTGAAACAATGAAACTAAATTGAATTCTCCGGTCAAACCTAAAAAGAACAAAAACTACTACAATAAGGTGTTTGGCTACAACCCACTTCCCTTAACCATCGAAGTTTTATGGGCTATTACGTCATTAGCGTTTTATTGAAAACTATATATATTTTGAATAATGGACTTTGATTTTTCAAAACATTGACGAACAATTAAAAATAAATCGTTATAATAATCAAGATGAGTGGAAGGAACTAGTGAAATTAGACTGAATGCTTAATATATAATTATATTAATTCCTGGGAATCTCATTAATTCAAGATTTCATTTAGCTTCATTTTTTTACTTTTCAGTTTTATAAATATAACAAAAAGCTTATAATTTATTATAAGAATTGATGAGATTCAATTCTTCTGCTGATTACAAATTCAGTTCTACCGTTTTAAATAAAATAAATAAATTTTATTTCAGTAAGGCGTAAATGACACAATAGGCCTTAGAACTTTTACGGTTAGGGGGAGTGAGAGTAGCAAAATTCTTGTTTGTATTAATTCTTGTTCGTTTTAAGTTTGACTTAAGTATTTAATTTGAGACAAAGAGCATGGGTAATTTACAAGACTGGTAACTGGCGCTAGGGTCGACAAAAAAGGCTACCAATGCCATTTTGTGTATGGACACACTTGGCATCTTTTAAGCTCTGTAATAATTTTTCTGTCATGAACTGAGATCAGATATTCATTACTACTCTAATTTAACCATCTACACTAATTAAATTAATTATTCTTATTATTACACAGAAAATATACCAAGTGTCACTGAATGCTAGATGGCGTTGATAGTTTTTTGTCGGCACTGGCTCTAGTTCCCACTCCTTTAGGTTACGCATACTCTTTGATTTAGTATTTATCTATTCATGTATGTATCAATCAAAGCAGGCGGCACCACAGGGAACTCCAAACGTGGCAAGAGTGCTCAAATGATAATTCTTTTGAACTGATTTTTATCGTTTTCTGAACAGGCATACTAGAAGATTTTTAAGGATTGCCCTTTCCTGAACTTTAAAAAGAAAATCCTGCTCCGGTTAGTCAAAAAACAAAATTCACAGTTTCTGATGATAAAAGTTTCATTCAAACTGAATCAGGGACAAAACCGGGGAAATTATTTTTTTTTTTAAGATTTCTAGTAAAGTATGTGTCGGCTTGTACTTTTTTGTCGTTTAGTCCGTTTGTTATCCAAGCTTTACATATTATCGTAAGACCACTCAATTAATTTTACACAGTTTTACCGTACAAACTTAAACAGTTAAAATGGACGAGATAGGTTGATTCTCTAAATTTAAAGTATTTCTATCATGTTCAAGAAGATAGAATTTAAGGCCGATGGATCTAAACAACTTTCGAACGGAAGGGTATTAGAGTTTACACAATTTGAATGAACAAAATTATATTCTGAAGTAAAACTTCTCAACAACCTAAGTTGTCACATCTAGAGAAAAAAGTGCAGTGTCGTCACGTAAAATCAAAATGGATGGATACATTCCCTCCTGGTGAAAAGCAAAAACAAATACACACACACATCGTGATTCACAGATTCAAAGTACTTAAAAGTACGTAATTTTACAGTTATGGGTACAAAATTCCTCTATAGAGTTTTTGTTATTATTCGTAAACGTCATTCTTTATTTACAGTTTCTCTTAACAAACTTTTTAATAAATATTTTTTTAAGGTGTTGAAAAAAAGAAGACATTCAAGTTTCCCTGATCTGGTCTATCACAGAAATTTTTACTTTCCTAGATTCAAGCTGCGTGTTTGAGACTTAAACGCCAAGTGCGGCTTTTTTCAATCGGCCGACTAAGCTTTTCTTTAGCTTTAAGCTGTCTTTATTTTCCGTTTTATTTATTTCAATGGATTAAGAACACTTTTGACGACTAAGATCCTTGAGTCGGCCCTGTAGTGTGTTGCTACAGCTGTATTTGAACACTTGGCTCCGTACTACCAAACAAGTTATGCTGTGTTATTTAGTTGTTGCGTAATCTTATTTTTGACTTAAGTACCATTGTCTTGGAGATTATACTTTTTTATTTACGATAGCAATACAATCGAGTGGAAGAATAGGGTTTACTAACCTGAATTGGCACCAGTAATAATAACGGTTTTTCCATCCATCCTTTTAAGGGACCTGCATATCCCAGTTGTGACTCTTAGATAGATCTTAATGCCCAAAAGCAGTGCTAGTAATGCAACCCCTGTCACTGTCATATATTCTGTCCACATGGTGAAACTGAAAACACAGTCATAGTCTTTAAGTTTATCGAACAACTTGATTTTGATCGTTTTTGAAGATTAATATGTGCTGGCAACAAGCAAAATTAGCCGGCTCAGTTTGCTTTTGTGATTTTTTCATTATTTAATCAGATATCACATGACGCTCAGATTCCCAGTACGTCACATGGTTAGACTGAGCAAACATTACACAGGATTTAATTTAGTGGGTTAATCGCTTATTATGTCCACATCAATAGATTGGGTATCAATCTAGGCAGTTCTTTTTAACTTTTAAGCTTTTTTGTTAAAACTTGTTATTGGAAAAGACTAAAAACAAATAGATTTCAATATCTCACTAGTAATCAAATAATCTATCCTTTAGTTTCAAAAGTCTTAATTCGCTCTCTCCTATTCAAAACTTTTTACTTTGTATATTATGAAATTAAAAACAAGTGTATTATTTCCAAAAAAAACAATAAGCACTTTTAAGCCAATTTGATTTTCTCGCTATGCAACTAAAAATCAACTAAGTTTCGAAAAAAAAAGTTTAACCGAACACAAAGCTTTATTTCAACAAAATAATCAGTACATACAATGTAGCGGAGCCCCCTAGTGAAAAAAGCAAATGACGGTTTGTCCTAAGGTCCCTAGAATCGGCGTGCATCATTTTCATACAAAATTCATGCTAGAGAGGCCAATAAACTCTCCCTATCAAGGTAAACTGATTAATAATAAATCAGAGCCAAGCTTGTTTTGACACCAAGTCAGTCTGAAGCTTGAGTTTAGCTAGTTTTTTAACTGATTCACGATTTAGATAGTGCTTACACCGCCCCATGGATATTTCACACCTTGGAACTGGTTGGGATTTCGCATTAAGTTAGGACTTAGCTCGTTGCTTTGCATTTGTACTGAGGTAGTCGGCAGGTCTCATTGTTGCATTGAGATTAAAAATGGTCGCATTATTAGGGTTTAAATAAAGCGCTTCAAACTTGGTAGTAAGAGTGAGGTGAGACGGGTAAGGGTATTTTGGCCCAATTTTTCCTCCAACCACGCTTGTTTAATTTTCTTGCAAGATTCTAATTGTAATAAGATACAAAATGCCAACCTTTTTTGCTAGAGTATACCAGGGAAAAATAATACAATTGCATTATTGGAAACCCTTGCTCTTGTGACAAAGTGGGTCATGTCCCCCCAAGAGACTAATTTAAATTTCACATTTCGATCATTCTGAGTTTGACAGCTGTCTCTTAATTTGGATCTGAGGCCACAAAGGGTTACAGAGGGGACTGGAAGCAAAAGGAGGCATTGAAGAGTTGTCGTCCAATCACTTTCAGCTCTTAAGAAACATAAAAAGAAATTTTGATTCCTGATCAAATAAGTTTCTTCCTTGCTTGTACGATCTCCCTTCTATACAATATGGCTAGGAGAGGAAACGCGGGAGACGCATCGTTCTTTACTTAGTTAACGCTACTTTGCTGTCTCTGACAAATTACCAAGCAAAATCAAATTTTTAGACGCTTAATAAGACATACGTCAGTAGAAGAGTCTTGATAACCTGCAATCTAGTCCCCCGTGCCTTCAACCCAAAATCCAACCTTAGCTATATACCACTGCTCTGTAAGGAATGATTTAGTCTACAACTGCTCTGTTTGTCCAAACATCAAAATATGACTGTTTCTTTTTCATAATCGACAGAAATATGTAATTTTATCATTTTTTTTTAAGTTTGATTGCTATTAAAATACCATCTTGTTCAATGAAAGCTCCTACACAAGAGAATAATCTTTCCTTTATTTATGGCAGAGGAGAGCCTGAATTCAATGGTGTTTTCCAAGGTTTATCATTTTAAAATAGCCATGGTTCTGACGACGTCAGTGACGACAGCTGGCAAAAGTGGTATGAACTCCACTAGAGGAGCTTGCATCTTATTATGCCAATATAATGCCATCTACTTCGTAGAAACTTATATTTGATTTTGCGACATATCCAATTTATTGGTCATATTTCAGTAACAGAAATGAGTGTTATCTACTAGGTCACTTAATCCTTCTTCCACCCTATTCGCACCCTAAACTTCCAAAATATGCCAAGAAATGTTTGAAACATTGCTTTCAACATGAAATTGGGAAATTTCATAGTATACCATAGGCTTTTGCCAAACTAATTTTTAGCATGTACCTTTAATTTGTCATAATCCACATGAGCGAGCTTTTGCTCTATTCGCAAATGGATAAAGTTTCCTTACAATAAGAGGATTCCCAACTTTTCAGTTCTTTTTTAAAATTCGTTTTAAACTGGGTTTTCTCCGGCTAAGAAAACTAAGTAAAGCAGCCAAAGAAGCAACTAGCATAATAGCCCGTTTTACCCTGTTAGTTTTCAAAATCAAATATTGTAGCTTATACTATTCGTCTTTGGGACCTACTAGGGAGGTTTCAAGGGTTACATATGCTACGTTTAAGAAAGGATAGCCGACAAAATCTCCCTATTGAACAATATCGTGGCCATGTTAATAGCGGAACAAAATAGCGGCTATGAAATTTTATTTATACGTTGATGGCTTATAGTGGCCAGATGAGATATCTTAAAATATGTGTTACTTTTAATACTGGTCTTTAAAACAAATCCCAGGAAATCGCTTTAATTGAACTTAGTACGTAAATCAAATCAACACATTTTCAGCAAACCACAAACAAAATTGAATAATTATTTGAATGCAAATTAAAGATACTTTGCGACATAAACTTGTTTTAACAACTGGGGATAGTAGCTCTTTAATCTTTTTGGGCACAAGAAAGGCATTATAACTTCTAATTTCCGTTCGAATGAGCCCTCTCCGGATTTTCAGTGACCTTTGGTTCGATACAATCACCCCTGTGAAAAAAAAATAAGCATCCGTGATCTTTCTTCTGGCAAAAAAAAAAATAGAATTCTCTGATATGCTTAATCTGATGGTGGTATTTTCACTATTATTGCTTAAGTTTTGGGGGATATTTGCCCATTTTCAGAAATCAGAGGAATTTTCTGAGGCTCGTAGCTTCTGAAGGGTAACATTAAACTTAATTAATTTTGTATCTTTGGAATCAGCATGAAAAACCAATTTGTGTAACAATTATTACCGAAATTCTTTTTTCAAAACCTCGGTTACTCATGAGCCGAGTTGCTCCTTATTCAAAGTTCGCTACCACGAACTTCTTGAGAATTTCTGTTTTTTAATTTTTTCTCCTTTGAATGAAACTTTTTAAGTATTTCATCTAAATCTTGAAGGACCGTATTGAATTTGTTTTATTTTAAGATGCGAAGTAAACTCTATCCTCATCTTCACAAAAACAAGTTTCCACGTTAAAATAAAAATGTAATGATTGCATGGATATCAATAGGAAACCGGCGTATTTTACGTTGATTGTGTAAATTAGGAAGTTTTTCCTAAATCACACAAATGAGGTTTTGGCACTGACCCAAATAGATGAAGTTTACTTACACTGACACAATTTCCCTTTTCCACTTGAAAACCTTTCATAAACTGGATCTCCTTTGGCTTAGAAAACTAAATGAAGCCTGAGAAGCAACCGGCTTAATAGCTTGTCTTATCCTATTAGTCTTCAAAATCAACGGTTATAGCTTATTCTATGAGGAATTATTCACCTTGGAGACATATTAGGGGAAAATACAAGAGTCATAGAAACAAGATATTTAATAATAAAATGAACAATAAACTTAAATGATTATTAGGAAAAGACCTCAGACAGTTTTTCTTGTACAACCATTTGAAGGTTAAAGAATTGGGTGGCGTCTTGAAATGAATATTTGATATTAAATGAAAGGGGAAATGAAAGTCAGAACGAATATGAACTAAATATCGTCAAGGCTAACACTGCAACTACTAAAGGGGAAATAAAAGTCAGAACGAAGATGAACTAAATATTGTCAATTTTTCTTAGCTTCTGTTTTGCGGTTTTTAACAGGTGTGTATCAAAACCTTATACGGGGGGGGGGATGTTTAAGCAGAATATCACAAAATATTTACTCCTAATATTTTTGGTAATACGGCTGCTACTATTAACAACTCATTGCAACACCAAACAAGCTGAAGCCAACGCAGCTGTAAACACCCCGTCCCCCTTCAATCTGCTTAGAATTTTATTTACTTCTTCCCACGAAGCTCCAATGTCCTTTAAATCCTTTCTTATGGCCCCCTTCCCACTTTATTTGGTTCGTTTAACCCTATTTGGAGGGTCAAAAGCACAATTCCTGCAATCTCTAATGTAAAATTTTATCGGCAAAAAGTGGCCTAGCCCTTTAAATCTTTATTTCATTATAGCTCTAGAAAGTAGGAAGGAGCCACATTTTTTGTACAGCCTATTGTTTGAGTTTTGGTCAGTATAATGGAAATCTAAAACTATCCTTAGACAATTCCTCTTGAAAAACACCCAACGTGTATTTTTTTTTCAACCGCCCACGTTTCAGAGCCGTGCTGGACCGCGGATATTATCTTAGCTTTTAATCTTCTTATGTTAGTTCGCAGACGTGTTTTCCTATTCTTCCAGATTTTTTTAAAATGCAAAGACCACCCTGTACCTTGGCTAATCTATTTTCTACGTTTTTGCTACATTCACCGTCTTTGCTAGGGATTTTACCTGGATGACTGAAGCTATCCACTTATCCTTTTTTCTCAGTACCTTCACTGTCATTTGCTGTTGGTCTGAGCTACTTAGGCTCTTTAACATTAATGCGTAAACTATTTTAGCACCCTAAGCAGTACAAACCTTGAAAATTAGTTTACTTCGCTCGCATTTTATCCAGAACACTGTAATATTCTGCATAGTCTTAGTCTAGGAGAATCTTGCCAACCCATTTGTTACAATATTCTAGCACAATCTTCAAAAAAATAAATTTGCATTTTTAATTTTTTAAATAGAATAATTTTGAAATCCCCCGAGGGACTTCAAAGGCTTCAGTCAAAGCAACTCAGGAATATTTAGATCCGTACAGGGGAGGGGTTGGGGGTCCCCTCCTGTGGCTTGGGTGAAGTCCGATTATGCATAGTTTTTACCAATATTTACGCATATCTATCAAGTGAAAAAAGTCAGGCGAGATATGAAATTCAGAGAAAAAAAATACTGACAAGACTATGTTTCCTGGTTTAGTATTGAACCACCAAGTACAGCGAAATCAAATCTTATTGTTTAATTTTGTTAAGTGGTAAGTTACACATTAGCTGTTTTATTAATTTTGAAAAATTGGGACTTCAATTACTAATAAAAAACAACCCATATGCAGTTATGGAGCTTGTAATAGTAGCGGGTGCAAAATATAGAAATAAACGTGGGTGGAAAATCAGTAAAAAAAAAAAAAATGAGCTAAAACACATGACCTAAACATCTTCAGATCTTCATCTGTCCATACAGACTGTGTGGCTACCCTTTGAAGGCTTAGTTATCTCTTGGAATATTTTTAATGTTTGGATTTATCCGGATGAAAGCGTTGTTAAATCTAATTAATTATTTTTTATTATTACTTTTTTTTACAATTCAGCATAACAACACTGATGATGATGTGATACTGCCCAAAAAACTTCTCGGTTTTGAAAAACTGAAAAATCTCAGAAAATCGCAGTTTTTAAGTATAAATAGACCTAATATAGGTCTAAAGAGAAAAAAGGTTTCATTTTGATAACCTTAGTAATTTTGAAACTGAATTTGGGTTTAGCTTTCTTTATTCATAGACAGAAAAATGCTAAGTACAAACGCTGCACCTGTGAAACAAGTGGCTGTTTCACAAGCCTGTACCATAAGATGCTAGCCCGTTTCTTCAATAATAACTAAAAAAAACATAAAAAAAGAACAAACCACCAAAAAAAATACAGAGTCTTTCAGCAATTCCATTTCCATATCACGCCCATACTACAGCTCCCTTACCACCACCACCTCTCTGCCACCCCACTAAATTCCTTCCCGGAACCCTATCTCCCTACCAGATTTTCCCCCTACTACTATATATCATATCGAACAATCCAAATCAACCATAGAAATAGCCATCATTCCTAACAGCGAAAACGAAATTACCCATCTTTTACCAAATACTCTTTTACTTTTCTGTCAAAATTTAAATTATCCTCAGCCGCTCTGATCCTCCTAGGTAACGAATTCCACACAGAATTTCCCAGAAACTACAAGCCAAACCCAGACAGTGTACTATTCCTAGGCTCAAACGCCAAATTATCACTAGACCTAGTCTCATATCATGGATAGCACTATTTGAACGGTAAAAAATTATTTGGGACTAGATTGTTTGTTCACTAAAAACGAAAACTGCAGCTTACTAATCACGTAGTTACAAACGTTAAGCAAATTCAAAACCTTAAACTAGCACATGTGTCCTTCAATTCTTTAATTTACTTACTTATTATCCTTGCTGCTTTTTTGCAGAGCTTGCGCTCTTGTGAAATTACCGTAAAATTGCTGCTCCAAATGAGACAGCTATCAGGGATATATTTGTGAATAATTAAATGATATGTTATTTTTGCACGAAATGCTGTAGTCTTTGTATCTTTCCAACTCCTCTTGAAATTTTGGAAGAAATAGTAACATCATGAAGCCTCCATGACCACTAAGAATCAATGAAATCAATGAATTTAATATCATGAATATACTTGATTTTAAAAATTATTTTTGTTCTTGAAGACTTGATCACTAGGCTATTTTGTTCTAAGACCGTTTTTAGATAATCATAAATGAGACTCTATTCTTTACTGAGCATTAGGGGAATGGTAGCCCAACTCTTTTTTTGTGATCATTTTTGTTTTTAAGTTCTATTTATTATTAATCTTAATTTCTACCCGTGTTAGGTTTTGATCATCCATTCACACTAGTTAGTGTTTGTTTCAAATTTGATTTGTTATCTGACTGTCTCTACTCATTTTAGGCTCTATCTCCTAGGGGAGGGAGACTCCCCCAGTGGGAAGCGAAGAAGTCATGCTGGGTGACGAGACTATCTATCAAGTGGACAGCTGCACTTGCCTAGGCAGCATAACTAGTAAAGGGGGTTGGTGCAGTGAAGATGTTGAGAGTAGACCAAGGCCCAGGGTTTTTTTTTCACAGTTGAAAAAAAATCAGAAAAATATAAGTATAAGTCTTCGGAACACGATTAAAATATTAGAAGCTACAGTAATGACAGTGACCATGGCTCTGACGCGTAGGCGGTCCGAAAGGCGGAGTAGGATTTTTTTTCCAGAAAAAGCTGCCTACAGATTGTTTTGGGTACCCGACTGACTGATCGTATCTCGATCCTTAAGTTGTACCAAAAATTAAGTTCAATCCCACTTTCTAGGCCTATAATGAGAGAAATTTTGAGATGGCTAGGCAACGTTCTATGGATGAGGGATGATAGATTACCCAACGTCATCCTCGTCAGCTAACCATCTAGGGCCAACATCGTTCCAGTTGGGGTGAGAGGATGTCATAAGGAAAGATTTAAGGGAAATGGTGACTTCTTGGGAGGGTTAAAGAGGGAGATTTTGTACAGATTGTGTTGGAGGAGTAGCTTGCGTGGTTGTGTTGACCTCAAGTGGCTTGGGGTTTCAGTAAGTTGTTGGTAGTAATAGTAGTATGGAATGAATTTAGCTTTTCTATTATCTCTAGAAAATCAAAAGGATATATTTGACGATAATTTCTTTTTTTTGTGTTGTTAAAAAGCAGGCTTAGAACGTATTGGGAAGATGTTAGCAGGATAACTGCTATTTTTTCCATTTAAGGGGAAAATTAATGTTAGCCTTAACAGTTAACTTTGAGCTATTATATTTGAGAATTTAATCTAAACTTGTACTGGTGTTATATTTTTGAATCGAATTTTCGTTTCTGTTGGTTAAACAGACACTGTTCAATATACAAGGACAGATTTGATGCTAGTTGTGTCATCACAGTGTGAATATAAACAGCGATGAGACCTCTTACCCTTTTCATTAATTGATTTGGAGACTTGGTGAGGCTGAATACTTCTCATTTGGCGCTTCTTTCGCGTACACAATTGTGACTTCCATAAATGGTCGGCGTATATACGCCAGTCCAATTGTTCTGATCAAAACTTAATCAAAATTCGGCTAAAAGAAATGAAATCTAGTAGTTCTTAGCTGCTTCAACTCACGGAAATTAGGGGCGGGGCAAAAACATTTCTTAAAATCTAGGGGGGGGGGTAATCTTTTTTATTTTTGTTAATAGAAATACCAACAAAAGACCACTTTTCAATGAAAATATGAAAAAAAGTGTTTTTCAAAATCGAGGGAGGGTATCTGCCCCCTTCTTTAATTGGCTCCACTGATTCTTCCTACTTCAGCCACTTCCCTCTGTTACACTAATGCTACTGTGTCTAATTTTTAATGCAAAGTTTCATTGCTGTATATATATTTATACTGTGACTCTTCGCGATCCATCGATAAAAATAGGTTTGAAGATCTCAAATGTTCCAAGATGTAAATATAAGTAAAGATAAATTAACGCCATCTATCCTGATATCTGTAATGTGCTTGTTTAAAGTTATAAATTACAAAAACTTTTTCAACAAAATAAGTTTTTCAAAGATAAGTAAAGAACTCCATTAAACACAAAGTGAGCGAAAATAAAGTCAAATAATCTACCAAGCGTGAAACTACCACAAATCAGCATCGATAAATAAATGAAACCCAAAACGAACTGAAATTACAAAAAAATAACCGAGTCAAACTCAAAACAAGCAAAAATTAACCTAAGTTGGGATCACCCTATGCCTTCCCAAGGCCAGAACATAATTTGCACTTTACTGAAATTTGCACTTTATTGATTTCAATAAAAACCTTATAATCCTTGCCCTGAGGGTTGTGGGGGAGTTTCCTCCTCAAAAATATAATTGCCCTGAGGGCTGTGGGGGAGTGTCCCCATCAAAAAAAATATTTTCTATTTGGAAATCAACTACGCTGAACAAAATGGCTATCTCAAAATTTTGATTGGATGTGTTTGGAGGAATGAGGGGGGTGGGAGGGGCTAGGTGCCCTCCAATCACTTTCGACTATTAAAAAGGGTCTAACCCTTCAAATTTCCAATCGAATGAGCCTGTTTTGAAGTTTCTACGACAACACCTTCTATAAAACACCTTCTATAAACACCTTCTATAAAAACCTTATATGCCCCGAGGGCATAATTTATAACCCTTGCCCTGAGGGTTGTGGGGGAGTGTCCTCCTCAAAAACATATTTTCTATCTGGAAATCAACTACGCTGAACAAAATGGCTATCTCAAAATTTTGATTGGATGTGTTTGGGAGAATGATGGGCGTGGGAGGGGGCTAGTTGCCCTCCAATCACTTTCGATTATTAAAAAGAGTACTAGCCCTTCCAATTTCCAATCGAATGAGCCTGTTTTAAAGTTTCTACGACAACGCCTTCTACAAAAACCATATATGCCCCAAGGGCATAGCTTAAAACCCTTGCCCTGAGGGTTGTGGGGGAAAAAAAAGGAAAAAAATGATAAATAGTACATTGTGCCAACATCGTTCTTATATGCCCTCAGGGCATAACTTAAAACCCTTGCCCTGAGGGTTGTGGGGGATTTTCCTCCTCAAAAAGATATTTTCTATCTGGAAATCAACTAAGCTGAACAAAATGGCTATCTCAAAAATTTGATTGGATGTGTTTGGGGAAATGATGGGTGAGGTTGGGTAGTTGCCCTCCAATCACTTTTGACTATTAAAAAGGGCATTAGCCCTTTCAATTTGCAATCGAGTGAGCCTTTTTTGAAGTTTCTACGACAACGCCTTTTATAAAAACCTAGTATGCCCCAAGGGCATAGCTTAAAACCATTGCCCTGAGGGTTGTGGGGGAGTGTCCCCCTCAAAACATATTTTCTATTTGGAAATCAACTACGCTGAACAAAATGGTTATCTCAAAATTTTGATTGGATGTGTTTATGGGAATGATGGGGGTGGGAGGGGCTAGGTGCCCTCCATTCACTTTCGACTATTAAAAAGGGTCTAACCCTTCGAATTTCCAATCGAATGATTCTGTTTTGAAGTTTCTACGACAACACCTTCTATAAAAACCTTATATGCCCCCAGGGCTTAACTTAAAACCCTTGCCCTGAGGGTTGTGGGGGAGTGTCCTCCTCAAAAACATATTTTGTATCAGGAAATCAACTACGCTGAACAAAATGGAACAAAATGCGGTGAACTAAGCTTGTCTTATATGCTCCAATCACTTTTAACTATTAAAAAGGGTACTAACCCTTCGAATTTCAAATCGAATGAGCCTGTTTTGAAGTTTCTACGACAACACCTTCTATAAAAATCTTGACAACCCTGAGGGTTGTGGGGGAATTTCCTCCTCAAAAACATATTTTCTATCTGGAAATCAACTACGCTTAACAAAATGGCTATCTCAAAAT
>JAQQPU010002169.1:0-37169 GCA_029168905.1 Artemia sp. Kazakhstan ARC1039 | reverse complement strand
TCGGGTTTTTGTTTCTCTTTCAGAGATAACGGGGCATTGGAACAGCATAGAGAGCTGTTTAATGGCTCATCTTAAGTCAAATTTGCTGCATCTAGTGGTTTTTATAACTACTAAATAGAAAATTAAAACAAAATCAGATTTAAAAAAATGCATTTTCGTAGACAAAATGATAAATAACATTATAACCGAATGACAAAAAAAAATAAAACCTATATCATGGGCAGTGCATAGTGCTACCAAAGTAAGGAGCGATTTGGGGGCAATGTTTAATAGTCGAAATTAACCTCCTTTCTTATTAATTATTAATAATTAATAATTCAACCTCTCTCTTATTTGTCCAATAAGAGAGTCATACTTACTGCCACCATTTATCCCTGCCATTTAAACATTTTTGCCTCTCAATTACTCGGACTATCTGTCTTGTCTTTTTTCTACAATTAGCCATGTCTTGATGCCTACTGAAAAATACTTAACTTTCAATTCAAAATCAACGGACTCGGTCGAGGCCTCAAATGCCCACCATTTCCCCAAACACGTCCAATCATAATTTTAAGATAGCCATTTTGTTCAACGTAGTTAGAAGGTCTGGGAATTACGTCTTTGAGGAAGACAAACCCCCGCTCCCAGCCCTCAGGGTAAGGTTTGTAAGTTATGCCCTGGGGACATATCAAGTTTTTATAGAAAGGCTGGTCCTACTAACTTCGGAGGGGGAACGTTGGATTGGTAATCAGAATTTAAAGTCCTCTTTTTAATATTCAAATTGATTGGAGGTTAGATCCCCCCCTCACACCTTGTTTTTTCCCGAAATACATCTGAAAGAAATGTTGAGAAGGCCATTTGTTGTCGTAGAAGCTTCAAAAAAGCCTCATACGATTGGAAACTGAGAGGGCTAGTGCTCCCCACAAATTGAAGGTGCAGTCTCCCCCTGCCTTCACGTTATATTTTCCATAAATGCATCCCGTAGGAATTTTGATGTAGCCATTTGCTCAAAAACAGTCCAAAGATCATATAATAAAGCCTTTGGAATTTACAGAATCAACCATAGTCTGGGGATAAGGGTTGTAAGTTATGCCCCAGGGGCATATAAGTTTTTTATGGTAGGAACGGTCGTATGAAGGGATAGACTTGCGTTGAGGGTTCTTGGGGTGGTTGTCATCCTCAAAGACATAATTTCCAGCTATTTCAACTACGCTGAACACAATGGCTATCTCAAAATTTTGATTAGATGTGTTTGGGGAAACGGTGGGCGTGGGAGGGGGGTTAGTTGCCATTTAATCACTTTTAACTATTAAAAAGGGTACTAGCCCTTTCAATTTCTAATCAAATGAGCGTTTTTCGAAGGTTCTACGACAACTCCTTCGATATGAAGTGCCCTGGTCTAAGACCAAAACAAATAAATCATTGTGCCAACATCGCTCTTTACTTAGGCAGCGCTATTGCGCTGCCTATGATTGCTTGCCAGTCTCACATAATATACCAGAGCACTGCTGGAGTTTGTGTACAGAATATCCTAAATAATATTCTATTGAATTTCTCTCCTTCTCGACCAGCTCAGCTGTACAGTTCCTGAGGCGTCTAAAGTGGCTGTGGACCAGGTTCACGTTGGATTGTCTTGAACCGTTGGACCTGTATTCAGGTTCACCGCAGGTTTTGCTTTCTTGAAACATTCCACCCATTCCTGGATTCTGCACAAATGTAGTTTTTTGTAAAAGGATTTTATTTTAAATATTTTTTTTATTACAAAAGGCACTACATGTGGCAATTTCCTTTCAAATGAGCCATTAAACAGCTCTCCATGATGTTGCAGTACCCCGATAGCTGCGGAGGAAAATCAGGGCAAGAATAACGTGCTTGAATAACGTGCTTGATGCAGAATAACGTGCTTGAAGCCACTTTTCTTGTTTTTAGATTTTCCTCGTTATTCAAGCCAAGGAGCTTAAGTTTCTTACATAGAGCTTTCGAACAAGGCGTTTCTAAAAGTGCACTTTGTGTTTCGATCTGACTCTATTTTTAGGAGTTATGGGTTATTTTATTTCATAGTATGAGATGTAATCATCTCTTACTAGGTTACTAGCCACCGCTACAACCCCGATAAGTTATACAGCAACTCTCATTGCTCCAGCATAAAACTGATTGAGGGTTAATTTTACAAAATCACTCTATTTCATTTTCCTCTTTTATTTTCTTTAGACCTTATGCCTAAATATATATTTTTCGTTCTTTTTTTCTTAATGGCAAAATCGAGACCTTTGATTTACCATGTAATATTCTTTTTTACAGGATGGGTTTAGGTGGGTTTGAATCAGGCGGCTTTAGATTTTTCTTGGTACTTGGAAAGAAAAACACATGGCTATCATATAGCCATGTGTATAATATCAATTCCATATTTCTGATGGAATTGATGTCTCGTATCTTGCTTATGCAGACGATGTTCTCCTTGTCAGTCGTTCTAGGGCTGGGCTCTTACATTCTGTCAGCTGGATCTCAGACCAGTTCAGACGGATTGGGCTTATGTTGAACGTTGATAAGTGCGAATATACTTCATTCAACTCGAGTGCGAGTCTCCCTCTTAACTGTGGTTTTTTCTCTATTCCCGGTGTCTCTTCTTTTCGATGGCTTGGTCTTCACATTACTAATAATATCAAAACACTTCGGGCTCTGACAGTTTCTAATGCAAAAAAAAAAAAAAAATCAGATCGGATATTCAAAAATTGTTGCAAATAGAGGGAGGTACAATAGAAAAGCGCTTGGGAAATTATATTCTTCGTTTTCCGATCATTCTATTCTTTTTTTATCTGGTTTTCTTCCAATTCTGAAGCCTAAAGATCTAAAATTTATTCGGACTTATTATTTTAATTTTTCTCGGTAAATTTTGTGCCTTCCTCCGTGGTTCCGGAACCGACATCTAATATCGCGATTCGGCCTCCCTGATTTACGGGAAAAAGTGACTGTGCTTGCGGGAAAGCTGTCGTTATCTGCAGGTCTTACTGCGGACCATAATTTACGTCGTTTTATGAAAATAATTGTTAAGTGTGCAAGTTTGCTTTTTTGTTGTTGTTTTTTTATGTACTCCACTTCTTTTTTATAGTGGGTAATAAATAAATTATTATTATAGCTATCATATATCATATAGCCATATGCATGGCTATATGGACTTCCTTGATGCCCTGAGCTTGATACTCCCGGTGTTAAAAACGTTAGCATTTCATTAACATGTTTCCAGTAGCAAAATTTAATCGATTTTTTTTATTCCCTTTTCTTTCTACCTTATCTTTGTTTTTATTACGTTTATTTGTTTTTATATAGGTAGAGCTCATTGCATCACAATAGATGTCAACCAATCAAAAAAAAAAATAATAAATAATAATAAAAAAAAGTAGTAGGGTTATCGGATTGGTCCATTCTGGCAATTCAGTTGTTTTGCAGAATTTGATATTTACTACCAAGTCACAGCAAATTTAATTTCTTTTCTTTTCGTCTTAAAATCAATTCAAACGAAGATTAAGTGCAAAATTAGTCAATTGACTGAGACAATCGCAATTTTGCATATTTTACATATTGATTCATTGGAAACCAAGGGATACTCTGGCAGAATCCAGCTAAAATATAAAACAAAATAAAAAAATTAAAATTAAAATATTTGACAAATTAAAATATATTAGACCCACAATATTTATTTTTTACGTTACTTAGTTTTCTTCCTTTTCTTCAAATTCTTCTCCTTCCGATCACTGTTTATAGTCTGACCCTGTGAATAACAGTACAATTTTAAGTCGGATTAGCTTTGAAAAGTAAAACCTTTTGATTTTTCATTCCATAAATCTTGAGTAGTAGCATCCATTTTGCGAGCGCTGTAAAAAATTGACTGTGAATTATCTTGGGCGTTCGTTTATCGATTTATTTGAAAATTATAAGCATTATTAGATATCAAAATGGTTAAGAAAAGTCGAAAGCGAGCAAGGCCAAGTGATTTGGACGATTCTAAAGGATCCACTGATTCTAATAATGATATTTCAAAGTTGGAAAAAATTCTTGAAATAGTCAAAGAAACTAAAAATGATAGTTTGGGAATTAAAAGGGAAATTAGTGACATTGAGTCGGGTTTAGCGTCCCTAACATCACGTGTTGAAGATGTAGAATTGGCAGGAGAGACTAAAAAATGAGTTATTCAGTGTCAATCAGGAAATATCCGCATTACATAAGAAAATTGCGAAGGAGCCTGGTTTGGGTGAATTAGCATCAAGAGTGCTTGTGGTAGAAAGCATGGATAGAAAAAGAAATATTATTCTATGGAACATTAAAGATGAATCTAAATCAAGGGCTAGAGACTATGTTGAAACTCTTCTTTCCCATATTGGAATTAATATTCGGATTGAGATACTTGAGTTTACAAATCGTTTACAATCGATGGCAAGGGCAAATTCTGTGATCTCCCTAGTTGTCCCACCAACTTAGAGCTAAAGGATTTGATTCATTTTCAGCACTTTGTCGAGAAGATCCGAATGGCAATATTCCCTTGGGTAAATCTTGTAACCGTTACTGGTCCTGCCAGGGAGGCTACCCAAGACTACAACGATGTCCAGCCACATTAGTTTTCGATCGTGAAACATTGCGCTGCGTCAACCCACCAACAGCTGATTGCGAGGCGCCACCCCCCACGACAGAGGCACCGTTAGGAGAAGAGTTTGAAGAAGAGGAGGAGGAAGAAGAAGAAAACTAAGTCGCGTAAAAAATAAATATTGTTGATCTAATGCATTTTAATTTGTTAAATGTATTTTTTTATATTTTAACTGAATTCTGCCAGTGTATCCCTTGGTTTCCAATGAATTACTTTGACTTGAATTGCCTTTATTAACTAAAGACGCTATATACAAAATTAGTACAAAGGAGACAGGGAGTCAGCTCGTACGTCTCCTTTAATAATAAAGGAAAACAAAATAAATTGCACTTCAAGACTCTCACGGAGCACAGATGAAGAAAGAAAGAAAGGAAGAGAAGAAGAAAATGAAGAAAAAAAAGAAAACATTGGCTCACGGAGATCGGGAAGGGATTTACAAAACAAATTATAAATATATCATTAATGGTTTCAATCTCTGCTACTTTAGGCAGAAAGAACTGTCTCTTTTAATTTCTTTTTAAATATAATTTATGGTGATTCACTTGCTATTTAAAGTAGCTTATATTTGTTGACAACCTGGGAAAGTTGATATCTCAGACTTAGTTTTGATCTATCATTTTTAACAAACGGAAAAAGGTATTTATTTCTTGCTTTTGATAAATGGCTATGCTTATTTTCAACCAAAAGCTTCATGCTACGGAAAAAAAAACTATCACTATCATGGATATTTAAAAACCATATGCCTAAATTAAGGTGAAAAATTTGTTGCAAATCAAGAATACCCAGAAATAAAAAAGATGTTTTAGTTTCGAGAATTTTTCTGTCTTCCTAAGGTGTGTTAAAAAATTGTCCAGGATTCTTATTGATTTATTTTGAACAATTTGGACTCCTCGTAAATGAGAAGGGAAAGTCAATATCCAGACGCTCGGGAAATATTGAAAATAACATTCAACTAGTGAAAAATATAAAGTCCTCATGATCTGGTTCGGAAACAGAAACTTCAATCGATGGAAACAACCAAGATTCCTGGATGCTGTTGCCACGAGTTTACTAATATGTGCTTTAAACGACAAAGTTGAATCTATATAAATACCTAAATATCTGAATACATCTACTCTTTTTATGGAGGAAATTCCAACATTAATAGTTTGCTGACGCCTTACTGACTTCAAACTTTGGCAAACAAAAAAAAAAAAATTCCGACTTCTCTAGGTTAGAAACAAAATTTACATTCAGATCAACAGTTTCGAGGGATAACCGTAGGTCCTCCTTATTGCCTGCCTTCAAACTAATTGCTGTGTCATAAGCAAACAATGTTGGTAATTCTTCTTCTGAAAATATGCAATTTGGAAGATCATATATATAAATTTAAAAAAGCATCGGCCCCAATACAGAACCCTGAGGTACCCCTATACTTTTTAGTGGAAAAATATGAGATGATTCTTCACCAACTTGGACTTTAAAACTTCTTTCAGATAAACATGATTTCACTAGATCAAGAGCTATTCCACGAATTCCTATATTTTCTAACTTATCAAGAAGAATTTCATGGTTTATTGTATCAAAAACTTTTTTTATTTAAAAAAATTAGCTACCCCCAGATAATTATCATGTCTTTAGATGGGACTGGTGCTCTTCGAATTAATTCTAACCCAATTACTACAAAATTCATCAAAAACTGTGGCTTATAACAATAAACTATAAAAGACTTAGTTATGCGTTCAAGTTTAACTGCACAATAGTATATAGAATGATAGTGCATTCTTTCACTAACTCCCCTGCAACAGAGACCTTTGATAAGAAATGATGTAAAACAGCTACTGCTTGCTCTGTTGACCCACCACTCAAGAAACCAAACTGATTGGGAGAAAGAAAATCATTTATCAGAAATGAAGTAAACCTACCCTTTACTATCTTTTTAAAAACTTTAGAAACAGGTAATAAAATTGTAATTGGCCTAAAATTGTCTAGATCATCTTTGTCACCTTTTTTCATTAAAGGTAAAGTCTTAGCTACTTTAAGACAAACTGGAAAAAATGAATTTTTTATGCATAAATTAAAAATATGTAAAAGCGATTGAGAAATTACAGCAGCTAAATCTTTAAACAGGGAAGTCGACATACCGTCGCAATCTGTCGAAAATCTATTTTTCAAACTAGTAACAGCTTTTTGGCACTCAAAAATTGAGTAGGGTACGTAAATATAGCCCTATCTACTTTATTTTGTAAAATTTTCTCTGATCATGTGTTCTGCCAGAAATTTGATCCCCCAGATTATTTCCAACTTTTCTAAAATGGTCAGCAAATGCATTATCCGTTATCTTAAATCCTTCATCGATTGTAATGTGAGATGGAATTTTTCTGGTTTTAACATTATTAAGCTTTTCATTTGTTATTTTCCATGTTTTTCGAGGTGAATTGCATTTACGAAATTCATTTTGATAATATTTTTCTTTCGCCTCTCTGAGAGCAAGAGTTTGCCGATTTCTATATTTTTCAAAATTTTGCAATATTAATTTCATTTGGATACTGCATCTTCCCCTTATACAATCTATTCTTTTCTTTTACACTCTTTAACAGGCTTTAAGTAACCCATGACTTATGAGGTATATCATCACTTCTTCTTAATACCAAGGGATATACTTTGTCAAATATTTGTTTAAACTTGCATTAAAATAAGACAGTTGACTGATTCGGGTCATCAATGATTAACACATCAGAACAATCTATATCTCCTATTTTTACTTTCATCTCATTTATTTTTTTTCTGGTTAATTAACCTTTTATAACTTTTATTTGGTCTCTTTTCAAATTCCATTCTTGGCTTAGGGAAGTCTGAAACAACAACACAATGATCAGATGTAACATTCAAAATAATATGGGTATTAAGGCATTATCAAATGTAAAAATATTATCAATAAGAGTTGCATGTTCATCACAAATTATTGATGGTAGTAAGCAAGTAGTTAAAAAACCATGTAAAAATGAAATGTTCAGAAATTTTAATCCCTTATTCGGTGCCAGTTCGGTTATCTCGCATTAAGTCAATAATAAAGTCCCCCATTACATAAAACAGATGGTGTTGTTGGGTGAGGGTATATAACAATGACTCAAATTGTCTTAAAAGCTCTTGAATACTAGACGATGGTGGCCGATATGCTACAATTACCAAAAACGTATATCTTCCATCATTCCCTTCTACTACACAACTCTCTAATAGCATCTCAACATTCCAGATCATGAATTCATTACGTAAAGAAGATGAAAAAAAAATATCTTACAAAAAACCAACTCCTCCCCTCTTTTTGTGTTTCCGACTAGCATGAAAAAATCGATAGTTTTTACAGTGTCGAAATGTATTATTTTCATCGAGAAATGCTTCGCAAATTCCTAATACATCTGTTGAAGCCTCCACAAGGCGTGGAGGTCCAGAAATCCCAAATAAAGAAAAGTTTTTCCCTTTCCATATTTATCAATTAATGCCTATATTGTGCTTGATTGATAATGAGGAAAAAGTGAAGCTTAAATGGTATAATGTCTTGTAAGTGAGATGCATAAGGAATGTATCGGAAGTAAATTTGAGTTTTCGTTTAGTATTTTTGAGTGTATTTATGATTTATTTATGATTTTTTATTATATTTATGATTGCAGTTAAGTTGTAATTTAGCACAGGCATCCGTATTAAATTGCGCTCGCCTTCGGATGATGATAGTGATAATTGTTAAAGTTAACAAGTCAGTTCTTTTTTGTTGCTGTTAATTAATTATTTTTTTTCTCATTTTTATTTATTTTTTCTCTGTCTTTTCATACTGGCTCACTGAGATGGGATGTGGAATTTTTGATGGGATGTGGATGTGGAGTTTGGATTATCGATGATTTATTTATATTAGATATACCTGTTGGTAGGCTGGATGAACTGGAAAAAAATCCTCCTGATATAAAGAATAATTTTCATAAATTTTCGTCGCAAGATCAAGATTCATCATATCCCTTTAATGCTCCTAAAAATAAATATTTATGTTTTGATGATATTCACCTCTAAATAATCAGTCTAAACGACTGTCATTTTGGAACTGTAGAGGACTAAATAGCAGCCAAAAATTTTAAAGGTTGTTCTGAGAGGCGAAAGAAAAATATTATCAAAATGAATTTCGCAAATGCAATTCACCTCGGAAAACATGGAAAATAACCAATGATAAGGTTAGTAATGTTAAAACAAGAAAAATTCCATCTCACATTGCAATCGATGAAGGATTTAAGATAACGGATGAGACAGGGGTGGCAAATGCACTTGCTGACCATTTTAGAAAAGTTGGAAATAATCTGGGGGATCAAATTTCTGGTAGAACACATGATCATATAAAAATTTACAAAATAAAGTAGATGGGGCTATATTTACGTACCCTATCCAATTTTTGGAGTGCCAAAAAGCTGTTACTAGTTTGAAAAACGGATTTTCGACAGGATGCGATGGTATGTCGGCTTCCCTGTTTAAAGATTTAGCTGCTGTAACTTATCAACCGCTTTTACATATTTTTAATTCATGCATAAAAAATTCATTTTTTCCAGTTTGTCTTAAAGTAGCTAAGGTTTTACCTTTAATGAAAAAAAGGTGACAAAGGTGATCTAGACAATTTTAGGCCAATTACAATTTTATTACCTGTTTCTAAAGTTTTTATAAAGATACCGTAGTAAAGGGTAGGTTTACTTCATTTCTGATAAAAAAAAATATTTTCTTTCTCCCAATCAGTTTGGTTTCTTGAGTGATGGGTCAACAGAGCAAGCAGTAGCTGTTTTACATCATTTCTTATCAAAGGTCTCTGTTGCAGGGGTGCTAGTGAAAGAATGCACTATCATTCTATATACTATTGTGCAGTTAAACTTGAACGCATAACTAAGTCTTTTATAGTTTATTGTTATAAGCCACAGTTTTTGATGAATTTTGTAGTAATTGGGTTAAAATTAATTCGAAGAGCACCAGTCCCATCTAAAGACATGATAATTATCTGGGGGTAGCTAATTTTTTTAAATAAAAAAAGTTTTTGATACAATAAACCATGAAATTCTTCTTGATAAGTTAGAAAATATAGGAATTCGTGGAATAGCTCTTGATCTAGTGAAATCATGTTTATCTGAAAGAAGTTTTAAAGTCCAAGTTGGTGAAGAATCATCTCATATTTTTCCACTAAAAAGTATAGGGGTACCTCAGGGTTCTGTATTGGGGCCGATGCTTTTTTAAATTTATATATATGATCTTCCAAATTGCATATTTTCAGAAGAAGAATTACCAACATTGTTTGCTTATGACACAGCAATTAGTTTGAAGGCAGGCAATAAGGAGGACCTACGGTTATCCCTCGAAACTGTTGATCTGAATGTAAATTTTGTTTCTAACCTAGAGAAGTCGGAATTTTTTTTTTTTTGTTTGCCAAAGTTTGAAGTCAGTAAGGCGTCAGCAAACTATTAATGTTGGAATTTCCTCCATAAAAAGAGTAGATGTATTCAGATATTTAGGTATTTATATAGATTCAACTTTGTCGTTTAAAGCACATATTAGTAAACTCGTGGCAACAGCATCCAGGAATCTTGGTTGTTTCCATCGATTGAAGTTTCTGTTTCCGAACCAGATCATGAGGACTTTATATTTTTCACTAGTTGAATGTTATTTTCAATATTTCCCGAGCGTCTGGATATTGACTTTCCCTTCTCATTTACGAGGAGTCCAAATTGTTCAAAATAAATCAATAAGAATCCTGGACAATTTTTTAACACACCTTAGGAAGACAGAAAAATTCTCGAAACTAAAACATCTTTTTTATTTCTGGGTATTCTTGATTTGCAACAAATTTTTCACCTTAATTTAGGCATATGGTTTTTAAATATCCATGATAGTGATAGTTTTTTTTTCCGTAGCATGAAGCTTTTGGTTGAAAATAAGCATAGCCATTTATCAAAAGCAAGAAATAAATACCTTTTTCCGTTTGTTAAAAATGATAGATCAAAACTAAGTCTGAGATATCAACTTTCCCAGGTTGTCAACAAATATAAGCTACTTTAAATAGCAAGTGAATCACCATAAATTATATTTAAAAAGAAATTAAAAGAGACAGTTCTTTCTGCCTAAAGTAGCAGAGATTGAAACCATTAATGATATATTTATAATTTGTTTTGTAAATCCCTTCCCGATCTCCGTGAGCCAATGTTTTCTTTTTTTTCTTCATTTTCTTCTTCTCTTCCTTTCTTTCTTTCTTCATCTGTGCTCCGTGAGAGTCTTGAAGTGCAATTTATTTTGTTTTCCTTTATTATTAAAGGAGACGTACGAGCTGACTCCCTGTCTCCTTTGTACTAATTTTGTGCCTATCGTCTTTAGTTAATAAAGCCAATTCAAGTCAAAGTCATTCACTGGAAACCAAGGGATACTCTGGCAGAATTAAGTTAAAATATAAAAAAATATATTTAACAAATTAAAATACATTAGATCAACAATATTTATTTTTTACGCGACTTAGTTTTCTTCTTCTTCCTCCTCCTCTTCTTCAAACTCTTCTCCTTCCGGTGCCTCTGTCGTGGGGGGTGGCGCCTCGCAATCAGCTGTTGGTGGGTTGACGCAGCGCAATGTTTCACGATCGAAAACTAATGTGGCTGGACATCGTTGTAGTCTTGGGTAGCCTCCCTGGCAGGACCAGTAACGGTTACAAGATTTACCCAAGGGAACATTGCCATTCGGATCTTCTCGACAAAGTGCTGAAAATGAATCAAATCCTTTAGCTCTAAGGTGGTTATAATTACTAAATTGTTAGGAGAAAAGTTATTTCAATTTGAATGAGGAGCACAGTTCCTATGAGTGACGGCAAGAATGCAAAGAAGTCACTTTAGGTCTGCTTTTCAGTAGCAAGACAAGCAGTAACAAATGCGTGTGAGCAACATTATATTCTATTGATAGTATGGTGAAATACACATATGGTATGTAAAAAAAACTGATCAATAATGCGTTTCAGCTCAAGGGCATTTTCAAAAATATCATGTGCCTTTTCTTATTTACGAGAATACAATCCAGACATTTTGACAATGAAGTGCTTGTACAAAAACGGATTGATTAAGTTTAGGTTTGTTCATAAGAGGAAGAAAAGCACGGGAGATTTTCGTTTAACCATCGTTTCGCAGCAACAAGTGGTGAAACTAATGGATTTGTATTTCAATCTAAGCCTGTTCCCACTGTCACCTACACAGACAAAACTTTCCCTAGGGTAAATTATTCCCCAGAGGAAGGAAGGTCAAAGCAGGAGAAAAGCTTTTTTTTTGGTCGGGAGTGTCAAATTCTGCTCCTGAAAAATGACTAACCTTGACTTTTTATTCATATTTGACCCCCAAGGAGGGGTCAGATGATTCCTTGAGGGGGAAGAAGGTCCAGCACCAGAAAAAGAAGATTATTTGGTACTTATGTTTTACAGCGACCACGCCAAAGAAGTCAAATTAGGTTAATCATAATGAAATACACCAAAATATGGTGGAAACATAATACTTTAGTGACATAGTTAGGGAAACTACAACAGAGAATTATGGAAAGCAGGCCGCCCAGAACGCATTATATTAAATACCTAGTCTAACCACCTCTATAATATTAATTATTTAATTAAAGTACCCCTGCATAGAAACCGTTCATCTCGCTCAAGCTAAGCTAATTATCTCCTAGCCCTAGTGGACACAAAAAACCGGTTTCATTACAAATCAAGAACAAAGTGTGGTCGATATAACACGTTAGTACCGATTATTTCTGCGTAAGTACCGATTATTTCCCAGTTTTTCTGGTTTCCC
This sequence comes from Artemia sp. Kazakhstan ARC1039, assembly GCA_029168905.1. NCBI lineage: Eukaryota > Metazoa > Arthropoda > Branchiopoda > Anostraca > Artemiidae > Artemia > Artemia sp. Kazakhstan ARC1039. Next base: position 24,737 of record JAQQPU010002169.1, on the reverse strand, counting down.
AACTAGGAAACAATCTCACAGAGAATGAGGGAATATCCTTTCCCCCCACCATGCTAGTGGGTATATTTTAGTTTGTATAATGATTAGCCCTCTAGAAGAGAGCGGCACATTTTATTATCTAAAAGTTAATTCATTCAATCAAGCCACCGCTTCACTTCCCAAGTTAAAGATACATGAAAACACATGTAATAATTTTTAAATTAGGATTTTAGAGAAAAAAATTCTATTCTATGTAATTGTCGGCTTATTACCTTTATTACATTCATAATTAAAAACTTGTTTCTTCGTTTACTTTGACAAGAATGCCTGCTTTGACTCAATTATAAGCAATAAGCGCAGGATTGCCGATATTACTTATCAGCAATACTCCGCATTAAAGAGGGGACAAACCACTTCTTTTTTTCTCTCTCTTTTTTAAAATTGGTAAGATAAATTGGCATGAATGATATCCAACCAGCTACTTTTTCAAGCGGCTAGTTGTGATATTGAGTGTTGTTTATTTTAATAAAATAGTTGAAATTGGATTGAATTCATTTTGAAATCGCTACAACTGATACATTTTTAGGGAAATAAAAGTTTAGAAGAACCAAATCACACAACACTTACGATGTTTTTGACAACCTTCAACGTTTTGTGGCCAGTCACAAGCATGAGTATCTTCATTGTAAAGAAGACCACCTATGCAGAATTGTTCTGTGGCAGTTCCATTCCAGCATGTCCAATATCTTGTGCAAGATGATTCGTGGCCAAAAATACCATAAAGCCAATCACAGTGTTCTGTGCTTATAGGGGGATCTAAAAATGGTAGGTTAGTTTTATTCGATGCAACCAATAGTTTGGAGCTAATAATTGTGTTCACATGGACAATCAATAAAGAAAATGATTGACCTGGTCAAAAAAAATTTCTTCTAATGGCCGGCTGTATTATAATTTTTTGGTTGAATTGGTAATGATTGACATACAGAAAACTATAATGCTTACGATTGGAGCAAGAATCTTTCTTGTTTTTCCTGTTCTTATTGAATTCTACCGGATGTCCTTGAGCGCAATTCACACAAACTAGGAACATGTAATTTGGAAAAGGGAAATCTTGATTTCCGATCGTGAAAATGCTTTGGCACGCTGATTTTTTTTTATTACTTAAGAAAAGAAAAATATTTTTGTCAAGGGCGTATCCAGGGGGTTTGACCACCCCCCCCCAAGTGTTTGTCCGACATGTAAAAACGTAACAAAAATGAAAACAAACAAATGTTTTATGTGTTTTTTAAGTTTTTTTGTAAATCCCCACACGAAAAAAAAATCCTGGATACGGCCCTGCTTTTTGTTTGACGCTTTTATTAGTGTCATATTAGTTGTTCTGGAAATAAATGCGTATGAAGCTAACAAACAGCCCGTTGGACTCGGACGACAAGCATAACAAAGAACAAAAGTATCTTTTGTGAAGACCAGAGAAAAAAAAACCCAGCTTATCCCTTCCCCCAAACACCAAATACTAAGTGCCATTAGCCCCCCCCCCAAAAAAGTCCTGAAAGTTTCAATCGGATTTTCAGTATATTACTACCAAATTATAAATAAAAATCATTAATTTTTATTGTAAACTAATAACTTTGTAATAACTCCACGATGAGATATGCCGATACTCGCTTGCCTTTGGGCTTCAGGTAGAGAAAAACGTATAAGTCAGCCCCATGTAATCTATCCTTTCGGTGTACTCTACGCGTGTACAATGAGAGACAGTAAAAAATCAGAATATGGTACTGTAAGTACAAGAACTTTTTTTGTTGCACACTCCAAGTGTTACCAGAATTCATGACTTGAAATTTATGGTTATCCAGAGACATCCAAATAATGGTCTAGGATTAGGTATCATTCAGTGGTCGAAGTTAGACAAATGATACGTTGTTTTTCACCTGCATTCATTTGAGTATCGTTCCTTCATAAGTGTGGGAGCTAGTGTGAAAGTTGATTTTCCTTTTCTATTTGCTTGACTCCACTATAATCTTTTTTGTAAACGCTGGGTAATTAAACTGTTATTATTAGAAGTTATGACGAAATAGAAATTAACCGGAGTCGAGCATTTGAAACGAGTATGCATTATAGACGTTGTAAATAAGCGAGTTAAAGATTGTTAAAGAATTCCAAAATAACCTTTCTAACACAACATTGAAAAGTGAAAACTCGAATGTAGCATTTTATTGTACTTAGGGTTTTTAAGCTTCATATGGAAGATTTCCACAAACCTTATCAGTCTTTATCAGATCTCAACGCAAAAATTAACTTTATTTGTAGAATAAAGATTAACTGAGCAAAAATTTAAATAGCACATTGCAAAAACTCAGAATACTAAAAAAAATGGGAATAGGAAAAAAGTTAAAACCCAATTGAGATTATTTCAGAATGGGGAGCTTATCTGCACATGATGAAAGTTGGCTAAGCCTCTCCTTATATCTCGTGCTTTTAAGAATTTAATAGTTTACAGCCAGTTGCATACTTTACCAAGATTATTGTAACCCAAGTTATCTAAGTTAATAACTTCTCACTCTCTCTCTCTATCTCTATCTCTCTCTCCCTCCCTCTCTCTCTCTCTCTCTCTCTCTCTCCCTCTCTCTCTCTCTCTCTCTCTCTCTCTCTCTCTCTCCCTACCTCTCTCTCTACTGTTATATACAATACACATAGTATACACTATAAAAAAAACACTGTAATGCTTTTATTGAAATTTAAAATTCCAGTTTACATGTCTTATGATCCTTCTCTTTCTCTCTCTCTCTCTTTCTCTCTCTCTCTCTCTCTCTCTCCCATTTTTTCTTTAAAAAGGAAAAAGGTTCCCTTTTCTTGCTTCTTTATGTATTTTTATTTTTCTTACAACACTGTAAGTTTGTTCAAAAGCTTACTATCCTTCAACATAATCTATTATCTTTTCTACCATATTCATTTTTTCTCCTTTTTTTTTAATTGAGAATGGTGTTGTAAGGATACATACTTGCTAATTGCTTTCCTTCGCAATAATCATCCCTCCAAGGGTAGTCACATTCGTCGACAAGACTTTTAGCTCCCTTGACACTCCCCGTGAATACTAGGCCATTAGGGCAATCTTTAGAGACGACTGCTCCTCCTACACATTTATAATATCTATCACAGTACTTGATATCTTCTGCCACTTTCCTCTTACTCTGACAAGGATCAGGTTGTTCTTGAGCTAAAAATAAACTTACTTCTATTAGAACGTTCACCACATTCGACGTTAAAATCGTAGTCGCACACCCCAACGAGGGAACGTCCGGGTTTGCCAAGGTAGACTAATCCGTTTGGGCATTCCGCAGGGGTTGTTTGTCCGTCTATACATTTGTAGTATTTGTCACAGTACGTTTCATGGGGAAGAGTCTGTGTCTTTGTCTTGCAGGCATCTTGCCCTGGTAAAAAATAGTCCTCAGTCATTGCCTTTATTTTGACGCTTTAGTGCACTGGTCGAAAAATTATACTAGAGATTTTTTTCCCCAAAGAGAGGGGGACAATATTTAATAATAAGTCTTTTAAAAGAAAAATACTATGTGCAGAATATTATGTGATTTTCAATTCATACGTATTTTGTCTTCCAATGGATGTAATCGCCCTTCTCACCGCCATATTAGCACCCATAGTCCTCACGAATGTCCTATCGAAGCACGTGATCAGTGCATTTCAACAAAACAACTTAATTAGCTAATTTTACATGGGATTCATTTTATATATTTCAAGCTTCACAATTACTCAAGCTATAATAGTCGGTTTATCTTTGTTTTCCTCAGCCATCTTCACAAGAAGTTTTCTTTTTAAACATTATACAAAAAATTACGGGTTTATTGGATGAATATTGGACCCTGAAAATACGTATTATATATAATAAATAATTCTTATTGCATTACGTTTAGAAAGTTTTTATATGTTAGATTAAAGTCGGTTCCAGTTTAACTGCATCCTATCCCTGCTCCTTGGAAAAAAATTGACGATTTTATTCGGTTTTCGGTGAAACTGGCATTATCAACCGATTGCTGATGATAAATGAGTACAAAAAAATAAAAAAAGCAAGAAATCAGCGAAATTTGAACTTAGCCTAAAACATTATTTTGTCAATAGGGAGGGAAGGCTTGGAGATAGTCAAACCTGAAGCAAATCGAAGAATCTAATCATCATAAGTTCTAACGAGTGTAATGGAGTTAGTGCTATTTAAGTGCTTAGTTCGGAATAGGACATCTATCCAATTATTATCAAGTAAACAACTGTGAATATTTGCAAGTGCTAAAATTCAAGGAAAAAAGGTCCTTATTTGTTGTAGACCGAGAGATTAATATGGCATCATCCGTAATGGGGTGCTACCATTTCGACTAACCGTCACAAGCACTAAACGTCATACCATCTAAAAGGAGAATCCGTCAGAACCACTAACCGAAATAAAATCTAAAAAAAAAAATATAAGTTTACATATTAGTAATAAGTATATAATAGTCTAGAAACAAATTTTGGCTATATATTTACACATCAAGGGGGTGGGGGTAAAGCATAGCATATATTAAATACGTAACCTAACCTAAAGTAGGTACCTTTTCCCCCCTAAACCCCAAAAAACTAAAGTTTTAAAATTTTAGATGTTATGACGGTTAGTGCTTAAGACGGATGTTTTTTGTTGATGTTGTGACGGATTCCGTAGTGCTCCTGACGGTTAGATGTTATGACGTCTTCCCATCCGTAAGGCCTAGATAATGCCGCGTACCATATAACTTAATACCTGAATTATTTCTCGTCCATAGCATATTTAATTAGAACCATATCAAATATAGATATAATAACTTCGTTTTGAAGTACGCGTATGCTAGCAACATTTTAAATAATAAGCTTCGACGCAAAAAGGTGGCGCATTTTCATCTCGAATTAGAATTAAAGTTGATCTACTGGAAATTAATTGAAAATCACTTACATCTAGGTGACAGCTTTTTGTTCTTATTTTTCAGAGAAAAATAAGTCCTACTCTTCTTTTCAGAGAAAAAAATAGTAGGCCTAACTCTCGTTTTTTTCCTTTTTTTTGGTAATCAAGAAACGATGAAAATCGGTAGAAAAACAATAAAAACTCGGAAATCAGACGAATCACCTTTAATATATAAAACATATTTCTGTGCTATTCTTTCAAACAATGTTCGCCCCTTGCTTCCAAAGAATATACTTCAAAATTGGTGGGCATGATTTCATTCAAGTACTCCCTTCACTCCTCAGAAAAGCTCCTTAGTTTGGCTCTTAACGATCAAAGACAGATAGATGCTATTTAATTTCGCCAGATGACATAATAGCAACCACTCTGTAATATTTGGCAGTTTAACGTAAAAAGATTTTCATACAAAGCGTATTTTATTAAAGATAGGGTATGCATAAACAAATACAAGCATGTACACGAGAGTAGGGGGTACCGGGCCCCTCGAATTCTTTGACAATTCATATACAAATTATTAGATCAAGTTTTGTTGAGTTTATCATAGAGTATGAATCGGAAAGGCAAACAAGAAATTTTTTTCAATTCAGTACTCTTCCAAATGTACTAATTGCTGCAGTTACGATTGCAACCCATCCACCCCCTACCCCTGCTCATAGGGCAAAGATAAAGCCCTAGGCTATATACAAACGTTTCCTAATTTCAAATTGACTTTTTCCAGCATTACAGACCAATTGTTGATAAGAAAAACAGCACTAAAAACTAAAAGATAATGGAAAACCCACGAAGTCATTATTATTAATGAAATTATTATATTTAAAAAGTGATCATATAATCGGAAAGAACATCGAATGGGAGAGTCTGATAGTATACTTATGTTTTTCCTATTTGTTTCCTTAGAATCATGTGTACGCGCCTGAACCTATAATCATACCTCAATACTTATACTTTTTCTTAATATTTAATCTAATGGCAAACAGGACTGACGAAAAACGTTGAAGTGTTCTATGCATGAAAGTATGCATGTCTGCAGGAATTTTTGGTTTGGGTGGGTGAGGAGCCCAATAATAAAAAATTACTAGTTTTATTGGTAAATTTTTCGCAATTCATATTACTGACTTACAAATAAAGTAAACATACCACTCAATGCCTTTTTTATGCTCTTTCCCAATATAGGCTAATAATCATTTTTGTCGGAAATGAATTTTACTCCCACCCCTATATATACTAATTCAGGGTATATATTTGCACATTATGGGGGAGGGGAGTAAATTTTATTTTTGACGTAAATGGGAGGTAAGTTTAAATTTTACCCCCACCCCCCTAATGCGCAAATATATACCCTGAATTGGTATATATAGGGGTGGGGGTAAAAGTCATTTCCGACAAAAGTGATTATTATATTTGGAAAGAACATAAAAAAGGCATCAAGTGGTATGTTTACTTTATTCATAAGTCTATAATATGAATTGCGAGACATTTACCGTTTTATTTGCTAACTGGGATAAGAAGTGTACATAATTAGAGAAAATTTAGAATTTCGGAGGGACATGGGCTCCGATGCCCCTCTCTTTCTCCGTATATACCGGCATGATAGGCATGAATTTTGGCAGGTTAGGAGCTAAGTCACCTTTGCAGGTCACAATTTGATATTTCTTAACAGTTGAACAAGGAGAAGAAATAAATCGACTGATAGTTTTTTCTTTTTGAACTTCTTGTTTTGCGAATGTTACACGTGCCATGGACATGTGCTAAAGTGCACAACATTCCTTTTCGAAAAACAACTTTTTAGTCGGAGGAAAAGAAAAAAATCATGGCATTTTCCTAGAAACATAAATTTCACGAAAATCCTAATTAAATAAATGAAAGGAAGCCATACGCACCGAAAGCTATTGTTGCGAAAAATAAACAAATAAAAGGTTTCATTGTCTTATCCTAACAGAAGCTAATTGGGTACTGAAAGTAAATTGTTTTCTTATACGCGGGTAAACGCTAACCTTCAAGATCAACCTTGGGGCAGGAGTATACACACTTTCCTTTCAATACCTGTTTCCATTACTAACGCGGCTTATGAATGTAAAAGAATACGGTGTGAGCATCATTGAATGATATGAGCACATTAAAAACTAGTGATTCCATGGCCATTTCTAAAAATTAATTTCGAGGAGAGGCGGGGAAATTTGCCGGTCTAGCATAAAAGACCAATTTTATTTTATTTTTTCGCGTGATAAACTTGGAGATTTATCCAAAAAGTAAACGTTTTACGGTTTGGTGACTAAAACCATACAAGATGTAGTTCCTATCATTAAGGCCAGTAAACAATATCAACAATAAATAAATAAAAAATGAGTCTTGATGTCCTAATCATATACGTTACACTGCACTAAACATTGAATAATTACAATGATTCAAAAGCAAATCTGTGAAAAACTCAAAAGGTAGGCCAATGTTTAAAAACCCAAAAAAAAAATCTTCCAGGAATTTTCAGTTTTGAAAAGTTTTTTATTTTATTCTGCACATATTTACTGTCAATTAATTCATATCATTATATGCGATTATTAACACAAAAATGCCAAATTTTAAGGCTCCATTTCAGCTTAGTCCTCACTCGTTGAGAATTGTGTCAAGCCTTCGCAAAACAATTTACTCTACACCCATGCTTCCCAACGCGGGGCGCAGGCCCCACCGGCGGGGGACGACAATATTCCGATGATCCATGAGCAGAACGTGCACCCTTCGGCTGATTATAATTCACAACCTAAATTTTGAAAAAAATTAAGAATTCTTCATACGAATGACGCCACGTCCAAATGCATTTAAAAAGCAAAAAAGATACATGATAGTATTGTAATAACCGTACACATTATATAAAAGGTGTTGCATTCAGACAATATTTTTCATTAGCATAAAATATGCCTAGAGGACGACCCAAAAAAAGATACCAAGCTAATCGCCTTTTAAGTTTCCTTCAGGTTAATCCATGAAGGAATAACAAATTAGAATAACAAAAATTAAAAATCCCGAAGGGGGGGGGGCATCAGAGGTTTTAGAAATGCCTAGGTGATGCTTGGCTCAAAATCAGTAGGGAACCACTGCTCTACACACCAACCATCATTCAAAATTGACAGGGGAGTACCGTTTTTTAAAGCGCGATAATTCCGGCCTTCACGCACGATTGTTGAGGCTTTGAGGCTCTCCTGTAAAATTTTGAAAACGCATATCACCGTTTTTGAGTGGGACAACCGACGCTCCCAAGTAAACGCCTCTTGTTATGATGCAATTTGAATTGTGTCTGTAAGGTTCAATACCATTAGTTGAATGTCTGAATCAGATTACAGATACACTGTTTTGATTTAAACTGTCAGGTATATACCGTAAAAGATATACCGTAAAAGTCAAGATGAAAATATACGCCATCATAGGAGATTAAGTAAATTCTATGTATTGATTCAGCGCGAAAAGTTACGCATGGAAGGGGTGGGGTCTATGCTCGTCATAAATCTACAAAAACAGATAATTTATGCGGAAAACATAACAACATAATACGGAATTCTTAGAAATAAGGTTATTTCTAGGGATACGGTCCCATAGACCCACTCATTGCTACGTGGTTTCCTAAGATTAATTATGTTGTTTTATTTTACTTGATTTTGTTTTCAAATATGGAATTCATAAAAAAAAGTAGAGGTGATTTATTTGAAAGACACTTTTTAAGGGATGTAACTGAAACATCAGCATTATGTCGAAGTCATGAATGCGAAAGGAGGTAAAATGAAGCACATTTTGAGAAGCTGAAGGGGAGGAAGGGATGCCAAATAAAGAGCGATGTCAGCATATAGTATGCTCCTACAGGCAAAATGACCTAATAAATTTTGATTTAACTTACTTTTGACCCAACTCTTTTTGCATATTTTTTTAATTTCAATTGTTTTGATACTCACTTGCAAATAAAATATTGTTTTTTTTTTGTATTTTTAACATAAGGTAAGCACGTTTGACTTGGTGAAATCAGAATTAGTGCTACGGTTGAGAATCTTGATAGTTTGAAGGCTAAGGTTTTTGAGAAGACTCACCCCGCCCAGTCCCGTCTATGTAGAAATCAAAGTATAATCCTACGGAACAAGTACTGACAAAACTCTCCAAAAGTGACACCGCGTACCTCAGCGCCTCTAGACGCGAAATGTTGTACTACTTAATCGCTCCGAGCCAAAGTACTTTGCTCCGGCCAATAATTATGCTAGAGCGTGATTCAGGCGACGAGTGACAGGGATAGATTATGTAACTACGGTTTTTATTTGCCAGGTTCGTATAGGTATACAAAGGGTCACTTTTTTGTGTAGAGAGGATAGGTTTTATCAGTACTTGTTCCGTAGGTGATTATACTTCGGTAGAAATATTATACCTCTCTCCCGAATGGTGATCAATATATGACGCATGCGTGATCTGAGAATGTATGACTTTGAGCGTGACTATGAGCCTGAAAATGGGTCTAAACGAGAGTTTGGGTATGGTATGGATTGCGAGGGGTAGTGCGTTCTTGATTGTGAATGGGAGTGTGAGTGGCGGTAATGAGTCCCTATATTAATCTGATTCAAAGAAGTAAAACATGTTTTTACAGACATAGTTGAGGAGCTCAGATCCAAGAACTTAACCTTAGGGCTTCAAACTGAGCAAGTTAAGCTAATCAGATTATCAAGTATGGCAATCTTGGTGACAATGTAACTCAACATCATACCGCTCAACCCTGTTCAAACAGACCCTTTTAACTGAACTCTCATCCAAGATAATATAATTTAATTCTGCCCCCTGTGTTTCAACTCCCGCTGAAATTAATCACATTCAACTCAACGCTATTTAAGTCAAGCCCGTTTCGACTCAGTCCCATTCAACTCAATCAGATAATGCCTCAACCCAACCTCGTGAAAATCCACTTCATTCAACTCACATTAATATTCCATTAGATTTCACAGTTTGATCAACTCATATTCGATAATGAAATATTCATCTAAAGCTAATTTTCCAAGGGGACCTGACTCTCTCAAAAGGTCCAGAAGTATGTTAAGATACATTCAGTATCCGATTGGCATGAAACTTATTTCGCCAAATCCCTTAAAGTTGCAATAAAAAAGACTCACACCATTATTAACTAATAATTAAAACTTTTAAGTCGAACTTTTACCATTTTAAACAAAAATTAAACTTTGAAGTTAAACTTTTATCATCTTGAAGAAAAAAATGTTGCTGAGTTACACTACTGAGGTAACTGGAGCAATATTAAGGGATGGTGAGTTGCATCAGGAAGGCTTGAGTTGAATTGTTAGGGTTCGGTAGTGGGGGATTTAATTGAGTGCAGTTAAGTTACATATGGTCGAGTTGAATGGGTGATTTTGAAAAGTAATATAGGTCACTTTTATACCTTTTATAGATCAATTTTACTTACGTTTATTATAGCTCTGACCTTTAGTAGCTCTTACTTCATGTAGATTCTCTGTTTATTCTGCTGTGTGCTTAATTTGCGTGTAGCTAAGCTGTATGAATTCCTTAGGTGATTGAAGAAACTAATCGAATCTAGCAGTAAACGAAGAGGCTGAAACGTGAAAGGCGTGTGATTAGGCTGAAGAAATGCGACAAATTCTACAAAATGATTGTGGTTGAGTGAAATCATAAATAAGCAAAAAATAAACAAATGCATCATTTTGTATTAGAAGATTTGCAACGCCAGGTGACTTAAATATGTGGTTACTATTTACTTGAATATACTCCACGATGTGGTGGCTTTAAAATATCTAGAAGCAAGCGTATAGCTGAAATCACAATTAGCTCAGTCAGATACTTCTTTGACTGACAATTCAAACTGGAAAGAGCTTGTCAATTTATTTTCGAACTGAAGGGGCAAATTGGGATTGAGAGTCCTTCAGAAAATTTATTAACTGGCTCTTGTTAGTCCATTTGAAAATGGCATGCTTTAAAGCTATAAATTAGGGTTTCAAGACACCAAGTTTTGGCGTAAGTTTTTAACCGAAAAGCCAGAGACAGTCATTATGAAGCAGTGACATGTACTGATTTTCGTAGTTTGTTAGAGACCTTGCTCACGCTAAAAAATCTCACAGTGACTCTAAGATTCGTTTACATACGCATTATTGGGAGCATCATCAATGTTTATTATGAGTTGAAAATTTAGTACATAGAGCTAATTGCTCAGGGGGGCGGTAGCGCCCCTCGTTCTTAGGATAATTTCTTGTCAAATTAACGTCACTTTTTACTTTCAATGAAAAACTTTTTTATTTAAGTTAGGTTCACCTTGAATACCATTCAAATTTATTTTATACATTAGGTGGCTGGCGCCCTCGCAGCCTTCCGCTCTTAACCCTGAATTTGAGCTTTTGAAGAAAAATTATTCGACTGATAATTATCCCTGGAAAATCGTATCCTCTCAAAAATTTACTGGGAGGGGACTGAAATGCCAAAAATAAGTGCCTGGTTATAATCCTTGGAATTCTAGTAGTTCCCCTGAAAAACCATGTTTCAGTGGGACGCCCCCGTCCCTTCCACCTCTTATTATGTAAACTTGTGAAAATAATTTTTTATTCCACTGTCAGAATATTTTTGCAATAAAGGGAAGATTTATAGCCTGCTTATTTCAAGAATATTTTTCTGAATTAAAAAGTGCGTGGTGGGTAAATCTTTTCTCCATATTATTCAGAAGGAACTCTCACGAAAAGTTGAAAAAAGGACCTAAAGATTCATTTTTTGAGGCATCATGTGCCCTCTACATTGACTAAAGATCCACGGATAACCCCCCCTCATAGTTATAACTAAATGGTTTAAAAAGATCAGTAAACTTATTGACGTCTTAAGAGCCTATGGAGCGTTAAAACTATTTTCGGGATAAAGTGTTTAGAGCCGTTATTCCCAACGTGCGGCGCATGCCCCACCGGTGGGATATGGCAATATTTTTCTGGGTCATGGGCTGGACGTGCACTGTCAGCTGACTACACTTTAAAGCCTCAATTAAAAAAAAAAAATCATATGAATGACGCCATATTCAAATGTACTTAAAGAGTAGAAAAGATACATGATAGTGTTGCAGTGACTTTATACGTTGTGTAAGAGGTGTTGTATTTAGTCATTATTTTTCAGTGGTATTAATCATACCTAGAGGAAGACCCCCAAAAAAGTTACCAAGTTGGTGGTATTTTAGTGGCGCCAATTTCCAAAAATGTAGGGTTGAGCAAGGATTTTTTTTTTCCCCATTTTTTAATGAAGACAGGAAGAACAGAACAAGATTGAGCAAACAAACTTAAAACAGGGGGAAGTGGCAACTTCGCTGTTTGGATAAATCGTAGACAAATCTATCCAAATCCAGTGTCTTCTCTTTTTCAACGGCCATAATCATGATATTACTGAGTCTGTCATTTCCCATTGTCGATCGCAGATAATTCTTCACACGCCCTAATGCCGAGAAGAATCGTTCATTACTGGTGGTGGTCAAAGGTTAAGCAGCAACTAGCTTCATCAGTTTTAGCACTACAGAATAGGCAATTGGGAGAGCAGATAAAATTTTGATTGTTTTGATTATATCCATTTTAAGAGTGCCACATTTTGAAAGATGCAACTTTGCAAGAGAAAGCTGGGATTCTAGGGCATAGTCATCATCATCGAGAATTGCTTGGTCATGACACATTACCCTTTCAATTTTGGAAAAGTCAAGAAATACAGAATTTGAAGGGTAGAAGGCTGATAAAGTGTTGAGCAGAGGCATATTTTGCATGAAACGTCGATCCATCTGGATCGTCAATTGGTCTATCACCTCGAAGAACAGAAATTTACCAGAGTATAATTGAACTGGTCAACTTATATTGCGTTTACCGGTTATTGAATTTGCAAGAATCTTTGAGATGAGTTCCGAACAGTGGTTTTCAATTTTGGCAAATTTTATTCCTGGATCTCACATAAAGTTAAGAATTCGGTTGTATTTTTGCTGAAGCTTTTATTTGTCATCATTTCTCAGCTTTTGGAGTGTCTCATATGTCCAAAAAATCAATGCAAATGCCTTATAAATCACCCAACTTTCTGTTTGAAGTTGTTCTGACAAACAATTTACAATGACTAATAATTTTTCCATTGTGTGCAGAGTTGAGACAAAATAGGCCAAGTTGATTTTTTCCAGTAGTCGTTTTGCTCCATATGCTGCCTCACCGTCAGAACTTCCAAAAACTGTGACTAGCACAGCAACAATACAGTCAGATCTTGAGATCACCTTGGATATAGAGCAGCATGCGTGAATTTGGACGGTCCTCTCAAGCTCCAAAACGTTTTGCCCGCTAATGCACTGGGATTCCACAAATAGTTCATTTCAATTTTTGACTGAAAGTATTTGCACTACAGAGAAAAATTCCAGAAGTTTGCTGATCTTTTTTAGGCAATCAGTCAAAACCAATTGTATCTGTGGGATTGACGGTGTAAAAAAGATACATGCGGCACCTTCTCCTTAAGCTTTGCTTGGGCTCCGATGAATTCCCAACTCATAAAAGTACACCGTCATAACTTTAGGAAACACACAATATCAAATAAAAAAAGAAAAAATTCGATAGTTTCACAAATCAAGGTAGATAATCTTTTGGGGTCTAATACTTGCATGTGACAGCAGATGATTAGTTGCTCCATAACTTTTCCATTTTATATGTACCTGGGTAGGATCGCTAAATGTCCTTTTCTAGAAACATCTTTTGTCTCTTTAACAAGAATAGCGTAGTAATTAGCTGATTTTACTTCAAGGCATTTCCCATCAGTATAACTGCGTCGTTTTGGCACTGATGACTGCAATAGTGACCGAGTCGGCACTACAACTTGGCCTTCCACTTTTCGTCGCCATTAGATATTTTCTCCATCAGCTCAAAAAAATTACAAACAAATTTGCGGATGTTTCTGATTAGCCATGAACTCTCGAGGCGAAAGCAAATAGTGCGAAAAATGTACTTCATTAGGTCTTTATTTCCTTGAACCTCTTGAGATCTAAACCGACTTAGGCCATTTGCTACACATCCCGTAGTATCAGTAATAATTATCTTGACTTTCACCCATGCTCAAACACAATCCCTATGGCTTTTACTACCGTCATGTTCCTTCAATAGACCAGAACTCTCTTTCCACTTACAAGATTCTGTTTCTATGAAGCAGTTTCCTCATCCCTTAGAGCCCCGCTAAATAATTGGCTGCAAGCAAAACAAAACACAGAATCCAAGTTTCAAGAGTTTTTAATCCATTCGTAAGCCTTATAACGTGCACTGGATTTCCTTCTGTTTAAAGTGGAAGCCGAATATCTCCCAAAAATAGGTTGGGCTGGTTGGTGGGGACGCGTCGTAGAGATGCTTTTGAGAGATTCTCGACTGCTACTGGAACCTGTAACGGGTTCGAGAATCCTGACCACTCTTTCATGTTGACCTGGGTCATTTATTGTTCTGCTTGTTTCTGAAAGATTGTCACAGGTAGGGAAAATCATGTTCAGTGACTCTTTTGTTTTCTGTAACACTTGGATCACTGACATTGTTGCCAGTTTCTAGAACTGAAGTTTCTTCATTTTTTCCCGGGTTTTCACCGCAAAAAGTCCAAGTCTTATTGTCGCTTTCTACTCATTATTCTTATTACAGATTCACAACAACAAAAAAAATAAACTGACAAGCTTACACCTAGTTTTTGACTAAATCCTAGTCAGAGTCTCAGAGATCATGACAGCGGGCAAGACGGCGGAAAGGACTTGTTTTACTCATTTCAAAACAAGGTTGTGTACTATCGGTATCTTTAGGATTCTCCACGATGAGGACAGACGTAATATTTCAAAACAAAGTCATTGAAAAGTAACTTAAAAGTAACAGTAAGAAAAGTAAGTTCTATTTAATGGGTCTGAAAAAAAGCGTGGGGTAAACAATACAAGCTAAAATACAAAATAGCTATTAAATAGAAATAACAAACCAGTTTCCAACATCACTGTGGCCTTTTAACCTTCCTTCAGGTGAATACAAGTAAAACTTTAAATAACAAAATTAAAAATCACGAGGAAGGCATGAGGATTTTAGAAATTCCTAGGTGGGGCATGGTCAAAAATTGGTAGGGAACCACTGATTTAGAGGAATATTGAAAGAAAGTTGGGCCTTCATGAGGGGGAATAAAGAGAGAAATTCAGAAAAAAAGCGAGAAAATTGACGTGCATCTGTATTTACCTCAGGCGGTTCGATCTTGCAAGCTTGTCAATATTTGTAGTAAAGTAGCGGCAGTTACTAGACACGGGTACTGCACAGGGTTGCCACCAACAACACGAAAATGCTATTTTAGCACTATTTTATCATGTGTAGGACTGTAGCACGTGCTCAGGGTTACTAAAATAGCACGATAATTCTGTTTTGGCACTATTATAGTCAATTTGTTTACTAAAGCACCGAAATCACACCATCAGATTCAGCCTATCAGAGCCCCATACTGTAGATGTTTCAAGCTCCCATTGGTAGAAACGGGGAATTTTGTATTTTTGCCAGAAGAAAGATCACGGATGTATGTTTATGTTTTTTTTTTCAGGGGTGATCGTATTGAACTAATGGTCATAGACAATCAGAATAAAGCTCATCCAAACGGAAATTAAAAGTTTTGGCCCTCTTATTTAAGTGAATATACAGATTAGAAAGCAACTAGCCCCTCCCTCCCCCTTATACTCTCCCTTTTTCCCAAAACTCATTCGATTAAAATTTTGAGATAGCTATTTGTTCAGCATAGTTAGTGAAAGGTCTAATAATGATGCCTCTGGGGATAACAAGACCGCCCACATCCCAGGGAAAAAGGGCTGTAAGTTATAAAATTTTTCCATTGTTTACATATGATATTTGTTGATTAAAAGTTTATGGATACATTAGGGGATGATTTTTTGCGGTGAAAGGGGCTTGAGAGGGGACTTTTTATGGAGAGAATTTTTTGTTGGGAGAGAAGTTTCTTGGGATGAGCTTTCCAGGGGAAATTGGACACGGCGGGATTGGCCAGAATTCTTATACAAAATCTGTTTATTTGTCTTAATTTCTCTTTAGCGACTCAATTCTACCAATGGAGATGTTCCAGGAGGAATTTTAAGTAGGGAAGAAATTATCTGGGGGAGTTTTCCCGGTGGGATTTTCCGCAGGAGAAATTCTCGACGGAGGAATCTCCCGCGGGAGACGTTCTCAATAGGGAAATTTTCCGCGGGACAAACATTTTCTATTGGGAGGGAGGACTTCCAGAAAAAAAATCCACTAGGGGGGGGGGGAATAATTTAGGAAACCATCAGAAAATGAACAAAAACAAGTCCTCCTTCAAATATAAGTATGCTAAAGAGAGTTTTTCAGGCAGAATCATCCACAAGAGCTTTCCAGGGGGGGGGGGGGAGGAGGAATTTTCACCACGGATGGAATTGTCCGGGGAGGTGATTTACGTGGGATGAATTTTAGTGAGAGGAATTATGCATTGAAAGGGAGGCGGATTTCCCGGTATTACTTGAAAAATGATTAGAAATCAAATTAAAAAAACAAGTTTTTCAACTGAAAACAATGAGCGACGTTAAAACTTAAAACTAACAGAGATTATTCATTACATGAGGGGGGCTGCCCCTTCCTCAATACCTCGCTCTTTGCGCTAAAGTTTGAATTTTTGTCCCATTTCTTAAGAAAATCTCCAGAAACAAAACACTTTAACTAGAATAAGAAGTTGTTTTTTAAGTACCAAAAAACTTTAGCGTGAAGAGCAGGGAGTTGAGGTGGGGGCAGCCCTCTTATATGCGGAATAATCTTTGTTCGTTTTAGGTTTTAATGTTAATCCCTAGGTTTTAATGTTAATCCTTTCAGTTTAAAAAACTTGTATTTTTTATTTAATAACTATCAAGATGGACTGTAAAACAAAACTTAGAGCTAAAAAAATTCCCAGGAAACCTCTGAATTTCAGACGTCAGGTTAGGTGGAACACCTGCTCATGGTACAAGTACAAGTAAGTGCACTTCATCAATTCTACATACATTAGGTTATGAACGAAGTTTGCCACAAAATATGAATTTTATGTAATTTGTCCTATGATATCCTTTGCTTTTTTTTAAATATATATATATGTATAGTTTACCTTTTTTGCCATCATTTTTTAACACACATTATCGTTCATAACAGATTCATGCCGATGTAGAACTTCAGCAGGTAACACTTTTTTTGTTATTTGATGTGATTTCAAAATACTTATTATATAATTATGTTATAAATAAATGTTTTTATTATGCAAAGTTCTAGCTAAGAATATTTAGAATCAAGTATTCGTTTGTTTTAAATTGTCAGTGTTTAATGCAAATATTTGAATACTTGTATAAACTTGAGTAGCTATTGTCACTAATAGCTTTGTAGTCTCAAAAAAATGTAAATAATCGAGTCAATGATTCGAAAATATAAGGGTTTGAATAGTGGCGCCATACTCGTTCTATATCTTCAGAAAAATTACATTTCTGATGCTTTTCCATCCGTATTTTTCATTATAGCCTAATAATCGTTATTAATCGGACATACAAGATTGTTATAGAAAGCAGGAAAATAATTCAAATACACGCTGCCACATTATCCTTCAATATATCTCGCCATTTTTCTAGGAGTTTTATAACACTTGCTGTTATTGACAAACAACTGAACAAGAAATTTATGGCGTTAACCACAGTGAATTTTCAAAAAAAGTCATAAAATAACGCAGCCATGGTGAGGTTAACAGCTCAAGAAAGTTCATCGAAGAATCAGAAACCAAAAGAGCAATCCATTGCTCAAAATCCTGCACAATGGTATGTCGCTAACTAAGCTGTAATTTCCATGATGTAAGGCCAAACAAGCAACGTAAGGCTAAATAAGCAACATTTTCCTCCCAGAGGTGGGAAAAACTGCGACAAAAATCAGTCACCCATTGAAAGGTACGGAAGGATACTGTGAATCAAAATTGACCAATTGTCACCTCAAAAATAGTGCAGGCCCTATGATTCTAGTGCAGACACTATCGTTCTAATGCACGCACGTAGGTTGCTTAGAAATTCTATTCGGGGGAACAGGAAAATAACAATAACCGCATAAGCCATTATGAATTATAAGAAAATAAGAGGAAATGCTAGAGGTTTCGGAATTTCGCCTTCCTCCTTGCATACAGGCATCGTTCATCCTTTCAGTTTCATATTTTAAAATGTCTTTTTTAATGAATTTTTATGGTTGATTGTTAATTTTTTCCGTGACCAGTATTTTGCCGTGGTGCTGTATTCCATTTTTAATTATTGAATTTATTAAGTTGATTTGTATTGACTTTTTTCAGTTTTTTTTGTATTGGTTTTTGTTAATTTCGTTTTGGTTTGATTTACTTCGCTTTTTATCGGCTATTCTCTTTTTCTGTCGTTAATTGAAAACAAAAAACAAAATGGCAACAAGATTTGTAATTGTTTAATTTGTCTTTATTTCCTCAGTTAAAAAAAAAAAGAAAATCGAGAATTTTTCTATGCAAACTCAATTTCATATAAACAGATGTTAAAATACAAGCGAAAATCAAGGAATAAGAAGATAAAACGTAGACAGAATAAAAACAAAAATAAGACTGAAAATAATTCTACAGATCCATTGCAGCGCCAAGCCGCTGAGGCAGACCTACGGTTGGATGCTCCTCATCAATCCCTCACTGTTTAAATCCATGTCTCCTTTGGCTGTTTGCTCAGGAATTCTCAAGGATTTTAGGCAGGGCTGTATCGAGGATTTTTTTCGGGGGGTGTTATAGACAAGCATTATTTCGGGGGGAGGAGGGGGTACACAAAAAAGCTCAAAAACGCATAAGAAATTTATTTATACCCATTTTTGTTACGTTTTTACGAGTCAGAAAAACACGAGTCATCACCCCTGGAAACGGCATTGACTTTAGTTTATTTTTATAGGCTCATCCCAAACTAGTCTGGGGGGGTTCGGTCTTTTTCTTTATTAATCAAAAAAATTTTTTGCACAAAAAAAGTTTTTCTAAAAAAGTAAAGAACGCAATTAAACCAAAAATGAACAAAAATAGAATCAAATAATCTATCAAGCATACAACTACCACAAATCTATATCAATAAATAAATGAAATGCAAAACAAATAAAAATTAAAATAAGTCAAACTCAAAAAGAGCAGAAACTAATCTGAGTTCTAATATACTTCATAAATTTGGCCGAAGGAGTTTTTTTTTGACTTGCACTAATATTCCAAGATAAATGATGAATTTTTTGGTACGATATTCGAAGTTTTGTATACAGCAATTTTTGACGAATAAAAATACTACTTATTTTGATAATTAATTTTGTTAGGAATACATAGCTCTTAGATATTTCAACTATTCTGCAAGGTTTCTGAAATGCCATTTCGTTTTTACCAGATTTCTACTTCTCTTGATGAATAACGAAGAAGACCAGCGTCCAGCCAGCGATTCGCAAATTTTCTACCTCATGAATAGGTAGAGTATCTTGTAAATAAAATTGGCTTTTGAGGAAGACTGATCAAAAAATAAGTATTTCTGGTCAACATTGATTGCGTTGGTATTCTCAGTAGAGTCCTATGTTCCATTTTGGGGGGACGTATAGCCACTACTCTTTTCTTCCTTATTGGTTTAATATCATGAAGAAGGTTTAACGGTGATTCCATAGATATGTTCCCTCCCATGTTATTCTAAGGGTTTATGTTCCCTTCCATGCTATTCTATAGTGCTATGTTCCTTCCATTGTTATTCTATGGGACCTCTACACGTGATTAAACACGTTATGAAACTATGTGCTATTTGCTTATGTCCCGTTGGTACCATTCCAAACGAGTGGGGATTCCCCTCCTGTTCCTAAACATTGCAAAAAAGATAACAGTATGAACGGGGATTCCCCCACAAATTTGTTTCAACTCCAAGTTTTTCAACCAGAGTGTTTTTTTTCGAGCTGACACCTGTTTTTTAGGCAGCCAATCAGAGAACTGCTTAACAATTCGTCATTGAAACCCCGTATAAAATGTTCATGCATTGGAATTTAATTTTCATTATGTTTTAACATATCGAGCATAGTACACTGGATTTTATTAACCTTGAAACAATGGATATTTCTATTTTCAATGTGAGTATAGTTTACTGAATTTATTTCCAGATAAATGGTATTTTACCAGTAAATTCAAATTTCAGGGGGACTTAGCCCCCTCCCCTACAACAATACAAAACTATAAAATATAATGAGTATATTCGATAGAAAACGCTAAGTATGCTTTTTTCTATTATATAAATAAAATTTCTCCTCCACAGCTATGTTTACAAGTTTTAATTGTTTTGAAACAGTTCTTTTTCGTTCAAAAATGTGCTTTTTCCAATCGTGCGTTTAAAATGTGCTGTCATAAAACCATTTGTGTTTAACCATTTGTGTTTAGCAATGTATCAATTCTAACACGGTTTTTCTTTACTTGGTACCCGTTAAAAACGAAATTTTTGTGTTAAATAAGTAATTCTTGTATCTTTTAAAAGAGCTTTACGGAGTTTGAGAGAGACTCTGTTCCCTGATTCCGTGTGGTTAGAGGAGGATTCTTTGTGCAGACTAATTTTCTCTTCTGTAAAAAAAAAAAAGCTTTATAGTTTAGTTTTTACGGAAATGGCATATTTTCGTTCCAAAGCTTTGCTTTTTCATAACCAAATGTTCACATTTGACCCAAAGAAATGTATTTTCTATAATTTTCTTACAAAAACTAGTGTTTACGGTCAAAAAAGCTTCATAGTAGTAGTAACCTATTATAAGGTTTCAACCCTACATTCAATCCTACAAGAATATGGTCAAAAGTGTAATAGATTGAAAACCTACATGAAAATATACATTGGAATTGCGCAAGAAAAACCCATGCCATTGACACTGTATTTACACGTGAACGTTTTAAAAGGCTTGGCAAGGTTTTTGTTATTGTTGTCAATTGCACAATGAATGTACCGTTTGACGTGGGCATTTTTTTTATGAGCCAATCAGAGGTTGTTCAATATACGATAACTTGATTTGTGATTGGGATTTGAATAAAAGGAATGGTTTTCACTACAATTCATATTAGTAGGAGAATTGAATTTAGAGAGAACAGTTTATTTGAGAGGATATTAGTGGAGAAAAAAAATGAGTGGTGCATTTACATTATCGGAGATTAATGACGGAGCCGACAGTAGCAGCAACGATATACGAGTACCCAATGTGGCTGTGGAAATAACTGCTGGCTGTAGACTATGCCTTGAATGGAACAGTATGTATGCTAGATATGTGATATCATTAAGCAAGTTTAAGCAGGAGGAGCAACTATGTTTTGCTGGAAAACTGAATATTCTCCATATAAATAAACTTCGGTCAGCATTAGATGTCCTATCGAAATATATTGATGAGAACAAAATGCATCAGTGAATACTATTATTGTAATTATGTTCAATAAAATTGTTTCTAAATCAAAGGTATTTTTCTTTCTATAGTAGATTAGCGCATATTTTTTAGAGTACAAAAAGAAATTTTGGTTAGTCTGAAGTTGGTTGTGAGAGTGTTAGGACTCTAAAAAATGGATAGATTTGAGAAAGAGCGAATCATGAGGAATCTAGTGCTTTTGGAAAAACGTTTGATTCTAGATGACGATTTTCTAGAGTTGTCTATTCAAAGGAAGATATTTTCTCGGGGAATGCTTGTCGATATAATGAAAACTGATTCTCAATCATTAGACTATTGTATGAAGCTTCTACATCGTGGTCCAAATGTATTTACACAATTTATTGATATATTGATCACGACACGGCAAAATGATATTGTGGATATGCTTTTAAACATTAGTTTAGAAATTTAGGACTTTTTTTCATGAGAAAGATGGTGCTCAAGGATGATTTACTCCTCTCTCTCTATCCCAGACAATTTGTTGTTGTTGCTAGCTCAGTTTCATTGTGGCAGTGAGAGTGTCAGCACATGAAAAAATGTTCCATACATGTCCCCTATGTATGTACACACTGGGCAGCTGGTCATCATGCGAGAATTGCATAATGATTGATGAGTATGATGAAAAGTGTAGATTATGCAACCCGTGTAAATTGCATAGAGGATATGCTGTACAAATTAAAGGTTTTAATTCCTGTCTTGAAGAGGTGTGTGACTCTCATCCTAGAGGCCACCTATGCTCCAATTGTCACTATGATAAATGTAATCAGTGGGAGAATACATATCCCGGTATGATTGGAAAGAATCCTAAGCGTGATTTTAGTTTATTGCTACGAGATTGGTATCGTCGTGGTTTTAGATTGTTCTGGGAGGAGGAGCCGGGTCAGCGATTCAACTGTTGGAACAACAAAAGAATATGATTTCTACGTCATCGTTGTGAACACAATGGGTCTTATGATTATAAACCCACTGATTTTTATTTGGCTGTGACGGAATGTGATTCGACACTTGAGGACACTGTTTGTGAAATTGCTTCAAATAAGCAAATTGAAACATGTGAATTCTATAGAATGAATGAGAATAGTATCATTGACTATACAAAGAGATATGACAAGAGTGAAGTTACACTCTATTGTAGAAAATGTGACCCTGACATTGCAGTACATCAGGATCAGTACACTTTGAATTCAGATAATCTACCTGCAGTAGTTGTTGTCGAAAAATACCTATATCTAGTAGAAGATGAAATCTAAAGAGTAGAAAAGTCGTTTTATCATGTATATAAATTTTTATTAATAAACAATTTCACATACATTTTTAGAACATTTTATTCGTAGGGCACTAAAATCAATATTAAATACGCTTGTAAGTATATTTTCCACTAGAAAGTCGTTCAATCGAGGTAAGTCAAGGTAGATGTTGAGAAACTGCTTGTAGGTGTAGCCACGACATCTGAACATTAAAAAGAGTAGTGCATGAAAGCCACATGTCTTAGTCGTTAAATCTTGTACTCTTCGTTGATTTTGAATAATGGTTTTCCCACTGCTTTCAATAAAGTTGCTGATGTATGGCGTGTAGAATTTATACGATAGGCCAAGAGGATCAAAAAATTCAATATTCTTCGCTGTTTGAAAGATGCATAGCCAATGACCGGTCTTCAAAGTCGATGGACTGCTATTAACAATGATTAAGGTATTGTTAACACTTGGAATTTTTTCAATGAAGTCCGAAGGTGTGCAATAGGACTTGTACTGGGGCATGTATGGATCCATACTAAATACGTTGATTATTTGGTTTGTGTTCATGGTGCTAGGTCTAGTAGAACACTGCCGTCGGATGTGATTTCCCAATAAGTTTCAAATTGACTCAGTGATATTAGCGTGATACTCTCAGTCAAAGCATCGGCAAATGTACACTCTAAACATACATTTCCTGTTCGTACTATGCTCATATCCCGACAAGTCCAAAACAATTACCCCATGATT
Organism: Artemia sp. Kazakhstan ARC1039; assembly: GCA_029168905.1. NCBI lineage: Eukaryota > Metazoa > Arthropoda > Branchiopoda > Anostraca > Artemiidae > Artemia > Artemia sp. Kazakhstan ARC1039. The sequence continues at coordinate 1,344 of JAQQPU010002169.1, read as the reverse complement.
TTTTGAAAACATTGAATCGGTTATTCCATTTTCAAATAGTTGAGAGTCATGATCTAGGGATTGCATGGTCAACTCGTACAGAGTTCTATAGGATTTTTTGTCAAAAGATAGAGTGTACAGTGGAATACCATTCACTTTGAACACAAGGCTAGATAGACCGAAAAAATTAAAATCATGGGGGGATTCAGTCCAGGATCCAATGGCACTGCCACTCTTCACAAAGGCCAAAGCCAATTTTGATGGGATTTCTCCATTGATAAATGATGAATCGCTATAGCTACGAGAACCGGTGGCAATGTGACTTTGATTGGTGATCGTATGGGGGACAAGAAGTTTAATGTTATTACCATTGGCTCTTAGCTTTTCCACTGCCAATGCAACAGAGCTCATAACCTGTTGTTTTCGGACGTGGAGAATTGCCGATGTGATAATGACATTTGCATCGGGTGCTGCAGGAAGTATTTTTCTAAAAATGAAATTCGATGGGGCCATCTGTAACTTTATGTCAATCTTGACATTGGGGGGTAGCCATTGGGATATATTGAATATCTCATGATTTAACTTTCCAACCAGATGATACTCCTGGGTCACTGCAGTAGTCAACTCGCCGTCAGTATCAACGCCTGGTCGATATTCATAGCCCAATGATTGTCCTCTCAACTCCTTGTATGCCTTTGGTGTCATCATCATAAATTGTATGTAGCTTGCATAGTTGGATAAATTATTGCTAGTGCTCACCAAAGTACCATTAATAAATACATTAATTTGTTTGAATAGGTTGTGTAGAATTCAGTTTTCATTGGAGAGACCATCGCCAGCATTTGGAGTTGTATTATCTGACTTTTTCTTCACCACAACATTTAAATCAATAAATGTTGATGACAAATCAATGAAATAGTCTTCATTGGAAAATATTTGAAAGTGTATATTTTCCGAGAGGGGTTGTTGGGGGTGAAATTTTTCATAGTAGCCATACTTGACACTGACATCAACATTTTCAGCATTGAATAGATTCAATGAGGAACTAATTGATGGATATGATTCCTTGTGGGGGAGATAAGTCATCTTAAGAGAAGAAATCCTTCTTTGATCTAACAATCTTTTTCTTTTTCTTCTTCTGCTTATTGCTCTTCCTTGTTTTATTCCTCAAAGTCCTTGTTGATGTCCTTCGCTTCCCGCCTGGGTGGAGACTGATGAGTGAATGACGCGCACGCATCCTTTTCAATCCCTCCCCATTTTGTCGAGATTTTAGTTGCTCACCAACGGCTCTTGCTGAAGATCTAATATTTTCCTTAACACTCTCCTTGAAATTCTTGCCCGACCCCCAGTCCTGTAGTGTGGAGG
>JAQQPU010002168.1:28034-71272 GCA_029168905.1 Artemia sp. Kazakhstan ARC1039 | reverse complement strand
CTAGAATAGAATAATAAAATCTAACATGACCTATTTGTTTTGTTTCTTTTTTAGACTTTGATTCAAAATTTGAAGATAAAAAAATTTACTTCATGGCATTTTTAAGATTGTATATCATTTTAAGATACGAAAAAAAAAGTTTGGAAAAAGTTTACTTTAAAAAAAATGTTCAGAATCAAAATAAGCGTGATTCGCCTCAACAACTAATCCCGCAAACTATCCAAAGACAGTGTTTATGCACTTCTTAGTTTTGATATTGTTCTTTACTGTGCTTTGAAGGTCCAGGTTCAAACATATTTCACGAATTGAATCAAAGGTTCAAGAATAAGTAGTAAGGAAAGGATTTTTTTTACTAAAGATGATATATGGTATACAAACACATACAATTCAATGGCATAGCAAATGCATGAAACCTATTGCTTAGAATGTATTTCTAAGAAAATAATAATATCATTGACTTATTGTTTCAGATGGCGAAGGCATCGTTCTTTTGTCATAGGAAATCTAGGGCTTCACATTTGATTCCTACACCTGACAAATAATTCATGAGCTCAATGGGTGCGGTCGGACTTATTAACAGCTTACTACTGATTTTATTTAATTATTAATTCATAAGGTTATATGCGAAGGTTTCTGTCAATGTATTTTTAAGAACAATTTTTAACATAGACTTTTTCCAAAAACTACTAAGTTCCCCCCCCCCCAAAAAAAAAATGTTCAGAATAAAAAAAAAGTAAGACTTGCCTCAAAGGCTAAACTCGCAAACCACTCAAAGGCAGTATTTATGTACTTTTTAGCTTTTTTATTGCTCTTTACCGTCCCCTGAAGGTCCAGGGTCAAAAATATTTCACAAAATGAATTGAAAAGTTCAAGAATAACTAGTAGGGAGGGGAGTTTTTTAAATGAAAGATGATATATGATATACAGTTACTGGCAGTTTGGTAGCTGAAGGGATTGTAAATGTTTGTCGATAAATCAACCCATTCCACTAAGTATATGACAATAAAACTTAGAGCACTAACCTGTTTTAATGGTACATAAGAATCCATATCCATATCGTAGCTTCTCTTACTAGACATAACTGTTTACAATTCAATCACTGTTTTACGTTTTTCTAACTTGAATCAACATAAGTTAGTCAAATGTCTATTTGAAACTGTGATATTAAGTCACCATCAACTTATTTATATCCACACTCAAGGCCAAAGAAATTGGTTGTTTAAGTCAAAAGACCACGCCCATTTGACCACATCCCTCCTCAGGTAAAGACCACACCCAATCAGATGTAATAAGTATAAAGCAAATTTAAAAGACCACGTCCAAATGGATATAATTAGGCAGCAAATTAATCCAAATAGAACTCTCGGAATATATTGTGCAACTACGTCATTGCACTACTTAAGGCTAAAGGGTACAGTGACATTCAAGAATGTCTGGCCTTGATACAGTTCACCAATTCTCAAAAAGGAATGACCTTGATACCGTTCAGTGACTCCTATGACCGTTGTAGAAGTATAACCTAGAACTCTACATGTATAGCCAAGTACGTCAAGTTTGTGATTTTAAAGATGAGAAATCAACGCAATATGTGGAATATAATCGTGCTATTTCAATCTAATAATTCTCGGGTGTAGCCTAAGGTGAATTCATATATTCACCAGGCCATCAGCATAATGGAAAAATCACCGAAATCATATAGGCTCTGGGTCGTCACTTATGAAATTCTATTAGCACGATTAAATCAGGAGAGTCCAAGCGCAATCTTCGTCGGTAACATCACTTAGTTTAAAAGTCAATCTTGGCAAGCTCAACAATGGCTACGCAGCCATTATATCTATGCAGCGAAATATCAGGGTTTATGCGGGCGAGAAAGTAAACTGAACAAACGCGTGAATATTCCACTGACGGATTAAGTAGACTAAAATTACATAGGGAATATCGCCCTGCGACACAAACCAAACATAACACCAGCTACTGGTTACTCCACATACAAATCACACTAATTTGATAAATGTAATCTCTCCCTAGGCAGATTACCCAAAAAATAATAGACTTATCTATTCTTCCCCCCAAAATTACGCAGAAATTGACAAATTTTCGCTAATTTACCATATCAATATTCTCATAACCTTTTACACAGAGATTTTCCCAAGTCCACTAAATCCACTCGAACTATAATCCAACTTATGCTTTCTTTTATCCGTTCTTGCATCTGGTAATATTTTCTAATACGGAGAGATTCCACAACTACAAACTTAATTTACGCTTAAATTTAGTTCCTCAATAAATTCAGCTTTATTTTTTTTTTATTCTCCCAATCTAAAAATTGTCTTATTATTGTGGTGAAGATGGTCAATTTATTTGTTTCTCTCCAATTTTTATATTATTTTCATCAGGCTATAACCAAGCCCCCTTTCATAAAAGGTACCTTTACTTATACAATGCGGCCTTTTTAGGTAGAGCCAAGCTTGTCAAATTTGAAATTAGCAATAGAGTCTTTAATTTTGTATTTTCCCGCGTCATTTTAATAGGTTACTATACAGGCTAAAGTTACCCGTATCTTCGGAAACGCTGTTTGATTCACTACCGGTGTCCCACTGGTGCTTCTAGCCCTTGGCTGCCACCAGTAATGGTACTCTAATACCGCTAGTATTCTAGCTACCACCACCAGTAAAGTTACCCGGTGCACCAGGGTACGTGGTACCACGCTACCAGCGCTACTAGTGATGGTACTAGGGTATGTTATCATGTTCGAGTCGCCCCCGGTGATATGCCCTCCCGCCCCCAAATACTTGTAAATCTAATGGGGTGCAAGGGTCAGTCTTGGAGCCACTTATTTAAGTCCTCTGGCACTAAGGTACCACAATAAACTCTAACGTGCAACGGGCTCTACGAGTTCTGCCCTTGCTGATTTCCGATAACCAGTAGGGATACGACAAGTGCACTTCTGTGTTAAATAGTGTTTTATATTATTACTTTCATATCATCCTGACAACGCAGTTACTATCCGACTAATTAGCCTGTCTACGAGAAGAAATACGCTAAAAGGGAAAACCAAAGATTACGAAGTAAGAAGAACTCATCATCAAGTTATTTATATCCACACTCAAGGTCAAAGAAATCGATTGTGTAATTCAAAAGACCACGCCTATTTGACAAGATCCATCCTAAGGTAAAGATCACACCCAATCAGATGTAATTAGGCAGCAAGCAAATCCAAAAGACCACGCCCAATTGGATATAATTAGGCAGCAAATTAATCCAAATAGAACTCTCAGAATCTATTGTGCAACTACGTCATTGCACTACTCAAGGCTAGAGAGCACAGTGAAATTCAAAAAATTTTGGCCTTAATACAATTCACTAGTTCTCAAAAGGGAATCACCTAGACACGGTTCAGCGATTTCTATGACCGCTGTAGAAGTATAACCTAGGACTCTACTTGTATAGCCCAGTACGTCAAGTTTGTGATTTTGAAGAAGGGAAATCTACGGGATTTGTGGAATATAATCGTGCTATTTTAATCTAATAGTTCTCGGCTATAGCCTAAGGGGAATTCAAATGTCCAACAAGCCATCAGCATAATAGCAAAATCACAGAGATCATATGGGTTCTGGGTCACCACTTATGAAATGCTATTAGCACGATTAAATCAGGAGAGTCCAAGCACAATCTTTGTCGGTAACATCGCTTAATTTATTAGTCAATTGTGGCAAGCTCAACAATGGCTAAACAGCAAAAATGACGATACGCAATTACTATTTCTAATTATCAGTGACGCGCAATATGATATTTGAATAATCTCTGGGACAATTGGGAATATTGACATTTAATTGGAAAATAACAATTTAATTCGCTTCAAGCAATTATTCGACGAGCTAAATGAATCTTCGAATAGCAAAATATCAGGCGTTATGCAGGCGAGAAAGTAAACTGAACAAACGCGTGAATATTCCACTGATGGATTAGCTAGACTAAAATCACATAGGGAAAATTGGCCTGCGACACAAACAACAATAACACCAGCTACTGGTTACTCTATGTACAAATTACATGAATTTGATAAATGTAATCTCTCCCTAGGTAGATTACTCAAAAAAGGACAGACTTATCTAATCGTCTCACCAAAATTACGCACAAACTGACAAATGGTCGCTAATTTACCGTATCAATATTCTCATAACCTTTTACACTGAAATTATCTCCAAGTCCACTAAATCCACTCGAACTATAATCCAATTTATGCTTTCTTTCATCCGTTCTTGCATCATGTAATATTTTCTAATACGGAGAGATTTCGCTAATACAAACTGAATTTACGCTTAAATTTAGTTCCCCAATAAGTTCAACTTTATTTCTTTTATTCTCCCAATCTAAAAGTTGTCTTATTATTCTGGTGAAGATGGTCAATTTATTTGTTTCTCTCCAATTTTTATATTATTTTCATCTGGCTATGCCTAAGCCCCCTTTCATCAAAGGTACCTTCGCTTATACAATGCAACCTTTTCAGGTAGAGTCTAGCTCGTCAAATTTGTAATTAGAAATAGAATATTTAATTCTGTATTTTTCCGCGTCATTTTATTAGGCTACTATATTGGCTAAATTTACCCGTATCTTCGGAAACGCCTGTTTGACTCACTATCAATGTCCCAGCGGTGCTTCTAGTCCGTAGCTGCGACCAGTAATGGTACTCTAATACCTCTAGTATTCTGTCTAGCACCATCAGTGAAGTTACCTGATGCCACCTGGTTACGTGATACCGCGCTACCAGCGCTACTAGTGATGGTACTAGGGTGTGATATCATGTTCGAACCGCCCCTGGTCATATGCTCTCCTGCCCCTAAATACTTGTAAACCTAATGGGGTTCCAGGGTCAGTCTTGAAGGCACTAATGTAAGTCCTCTGGCACTAAGGTGCCACAATGAACTCTAACGCGCAATGGATTCTACGAGTTCTGCCCTTGCTGATTTCCGATAACCAGTAGGGATACGACAAGTGTACTTCCGTGTTAAATAGTACTTTTATAATATTACTTTCATATCTTCCTGACTATGTAGTTACTATGCGACTAATTGGCCTGTCTACGAGAAAAAATACGCTAAAAGGGAAAACCAAAGATTACGAAGTAAAAAGAAAGGGGGGATGTTGAACCAGAAAGTCCCAGAGTGCTAATAGTTCAATTTAGCAAAAGAAACAAAAAAGGACATTAATCTGGTAATCAGGGCTTAGGGTCTTAACAACTGTAAAGTAAAAAAAAAAACATTCAAATACAAAGCTAGCTCGTTAAAGATAGATGCTTTTTATTTTCAAATCAACACTAAAATTAATTACGAAACAAATTCTTCGGAAGAAGCAAACTCTTCCAAAAAAGTGTTTGGTACCCAGATGTGTCTTCTTTTTCTGTCTTTTAACAACCGTTAAGTTAAATAGGGTTGAATTGCATGGGGGTTCACTCGAACGAGGGTTTAGTCAAATAGGACTCAGTTGCACAGGGGTTGAGTTTAGCAGAGGTTCAGTTGAACGAGGTTGCAGTTCAATGCAAGGTCCAGTTAAGTGTGTTTGACTTTAACGGGGGTTCTCTTAACTGGGGTTGAGTTGCACAGAGGTTGAATTAAACATGAATTCAGTTGAACGGGGTTGCAGTAGAACAAGGGTTCAGTTAAATGGGGTCGAGGCGCAGGGGAGCTGAGTACTACGGGATTGAGTTACAAGGGATTGAGTTAAACAGGGTTGTGTTAAATGTCGGTTCAGTTACACGAGGGTTCGGTTGCATGAGGATTCACCTACATGGTTTCAGTTGCATGAGATTTAGTTATGCGAAGGTTCAGTTAAACGCACACCAGGCAGCAGAGTCCCTCAAATATGACATCATATCCCAGAGAGGCAACTTTTCTAAAGATACTTTTGTTAAATTATCATGGTTGCAGCAGTAGCTCTAATCGCGGTTATAGCGGTGTTTGCAACGTAGTAAAAAACGAAGCAAGGTCCGTAGTAACCAAAAATTAAAAAATACATTTAAAAGAACTGGTGAGTGGAAATAAATGCCATTTGTAGCTGGTTCAGTAGTTGTAATTATTATTTCGATCAGTATTAAAAGTAAAATATTATTTTGAAATCCAATTTAGGGGAATTTTGAAAAACAGCACGAAACTGTTGAAACACCTCAAAAATGAAGTTGGATCGAAACGGAAACTATACCACTGGAATATACGTTTAGTTGCATAGGGTTCTTTTACAAGAAGGTTCAGTTGCAAACACGCCCGGGGGAATTTTCCAGGTGAAATTTACATGGGGGAGGGGGATTTCCCGGCATAATTTGAGAAAAAATCATAAATATTTTTTTTTAATAATTATTATCAAATGAAAGTAAGGATCAATTTTACAGCATAGAACGAACAGAAATTATTCCGTATATCAGGGGAGTTATTTCCTCCTCAGTGCCTGACTATTTAAGCTAAAGGCTGACTTTTTGTCCCGGTTCTTTGAGAGCGACTGCTAAAACACAATGGCCGTTTAGTTAGAAACAGAAGCTTTTTTAAAGAGCAAAAATCTTTAGCCTAAAGAGTAAGTTGTTGAAGAGGGGGCAGCCCCCTCATTTACGAAATAATTTATACTTGTTTTGTGTCTTAGTTTGGCTACTTACTTCAGCTGAAAACATATGTTTTTCAATTCAAAATGTAGAAGGGAACCATCCACCTGCAATGTAATATTTCCCCCAGCCACTTCTTTAATTCTAAAAACATCAGTTTTATAATGGAAAAGAGGAAGGGGCTTGTTTGATATTGGCTATTTGATTAAATCGGAGCTTTCAGGGATAGTTCTCTAGGTCAAAAGAATCAAACTTTTTTTGGAGATGGATATAGGCCGAAAAGCTTTTGTCCTTGATCAGTTCGAAACTTAAGAGTCGTAACTCCTTGGGCCATGCAGGAGAAACCTTGTGTACGAACAAATCCAGTGAACAGTTCTTCCCCCTTAGAAAAATGGACAGAAAAAGGGGAAAAAAATTGTTATGATCGGCACGGAACTCAGGTACTTAAGTCTTTAAGCTCAGAGGACCCTAACGTAGAAGAGAAACTATAAGGGATACTGCCCCCCCGCAAAAAAACAAAAACAGGTGCGACAAAGGACCGAAAAGGGCCAGAATACTTTTTTCTGGCCACTTCCTATGGATGAGCAGTCATCGGGATTTGGGAAATGGCTGAGTCAATTGAAAATTGAATGTTCTAATGTCCCTCTGAAGGTTCGAAAGTGATTTGAAGGCAAGCAGTCTCCTTTCCGTGTCCTGTTCTGCTACACAAACCCCATAAATCCATTGGTATTGGATCCCAATTTTGATACAATCATTTTGCCAAGAATGCAGAAACGTCTAAAGAGTTGACTCCTGGGTCAACGTAAATACCCAGCTTCAGGAGCAGAATAAAGCACTTTGTGTCTGGGTCGTTGCTCCTTAGAATGTTAAACAGGGATGACAGTTTGCCAATTCCAAGACCCAAGGGAATTTAAAGTCGGAATAGCAGGCTACGAAATACAATAGCCCAGAAAAACTCACAAACAAAATAGATTCAATGAGTGTATGTATACCTACATATAAGGTAAAGCGACAATGGACACTTTTTTGCAAACATAAATATTTAATTTTGTTGAATTTACTTCCTATCTAATTCTTATTTACTTTAGCCCATCAAAGAACATTTTTTGTCCATTTTCAGCCGGTTTTATAAAATTATGTTTTATCGTCGTAATGGTTCTAGCATTTGTGGCAGTTGGGATCGATCCTCGAGCTCCGCATTGCCAAAAGAGATCAATTCATTGTGCTACTACAAATGTATTGGTAATTATATGTCCTCCATATTGCTGTATTGACTTACATGAACATTGAATTTAGCAATTAGCATCCCTAATGTCATATAGCTCTAAATTTCTAATTGCCGAAAACAGCAAGCTGCTAAACTGTAGATCCATTTAGGCTCCGCCTGGATAGTGCTGAACCAAATCTAAGTTCACTGTTTCGAATACACTTTGCGCTCAAGAGCAAGACAGAAAAAAATCCTTCTAGTTAGATTAAATAAAAAAAAACTGAAAATAAGGAGCAACATTAAAAAGCAATTATTCTGTATATGAAAGGGGATACCCCCTTCTCATTACCACACTCTGTACGCTAAAGTTCGACTCTTTGTCAAAATTCTGCTTTTTAAAGTAATAAAAACTTTAGCGTAAAGAGTGAAGTTCTGAGGAGGGGGCAGCCCCTTTATATACGGGATAATTTCTGCTTATTTTAAGTTTTAATGTTCCTCCTTACTTTCAGTTGAAAAAACTTCTTTTTTCATTTAATTTCTGATCGTTTTTCAAATAATGCCAGGAAATCCATGAAACACCATATGATAGTAACGCCGCCATGATATTTTTATTTTTTATTTTTTGTTTTTTTTTTTGGGGGGGGGGGGCATCCCCCCTCATATACAGAATAATTTCTGTCTAAATTTTATTGTTGCTCTTTGCCGATAAACCCAATACCGGTGCTTTCAATACCGATACGCCTGATGCTGCTTGCAGCCCTTTCCCCAAGGAGTATGGAGGGTCACATCATCACCAAAAGCACAATTATTGGATCTTTGAACTACTTTGAACAAAATGGCTATCTCAAAATTTTGATGGGACGACTATGAGGGAAGGACCTCTGGTTTAAATCAGCCCAACGGACCTAAGAAGTGCTTTAAATAACAAGTTTACTTGGTTAGATTTAAGCTTAATATTACAAGAAAGAGTGGGAATGCCTTATTTATGGGATGATGGTCTTCGTCCTCGTGATTTACACACAGATTTAGAAATTCAGGTGCAATTTATTTAAGAGGTTCAAGAAATTCAGTATTGGGCTGGTTGGCAATTCTGTAACATTGGCACACTATAATCTGGCTAAATCTAGTTTTGAAGAGAATTTTTTTTTTAGGTTTGATTTAGCAGGCAAGTTTTTATGTCAACGGATGCAGCTAAGGGCAAATTGCTTTCCAATCTGGGGAAGCCAAAAGGTATTTGAAAGAAAGGGTGTGATTCCTGAAGAGTGGTTTACTTGTCCCCTCTGTAAGGAGGAGGAAGAAGATATGAAACTTTTTTTCCGGGAGCTCTTTTTGGTGCATTTTCTCCGGTGATTTCTCTTTTCATGAGAAATACTTATGCAGGATTGAATTGCTGCTGCTTGTCATTCTTCAAAGTAGAAACCCAGCATCAATAACTTGATTTGATGTGTGTATAGATAACTGCTGTGAAAGAAGGAAAAGTTTATGCAATTAAGTTATGTCGTTTCCAGATAAGGTGTTTTGCGTTTATATTTTATTTTTGTGTTTTGTAATGTATTTGTTGATGAGCTTCTTATTTTGTATATATATTTTTGTAGTATCCATGGGGCTATCCCCCTCCAAAAAAAAATTGTGCAATTCGTGCAGTAGAAATAAAGTATACGTGTAAACAAATTTTTATTGCTTATTGTAAAAGTGTTTTTTGGTAGCACCCCTCCTCCTCCCTGAACGAAACTCCCGTCCCCGGATAAAATCCTGAGTAAGGCCCCTGGGCTTTTGAAATAAACTGATATACCGATCAATCTATTACCTACAGATTTAGCACGTTGACACTGTATTTTTTTTCCTTCTTTTATACAACTATTTAATTACCTGAATTATATCTCCGTGAACATTATTTCCTGAAACAAAATCGAGTTCACATTCGAAGTTGCTAAAATGGTCCATTGGCAGCTTGATATTTAGTTCATAAGTAAACCCGATGTTGGCGTAGTAAGTCCGATTACAAACTGAAAAAAGAGACATTACAAAACAATGGATTTCTAAGGTTTATACGCCTAATTAGTTACGAGACTAGAATTTCAAAGACTTTTAGATACATAGAATTAAGACAAAAGGAGATGACTCTTTGACCTTTAGGAAGTTTAGAAGGTGGTAGCCCTACTCTTGTTTGTGGAATTACCTGTTAAGTTAAGTATGGCTTGATTATCCCTTTCAATCCTTGTTTGTTTTAGGATATTTTTTTTTTATTGACCTATAGCAGCATTTATTATGTTTATGTATGATATGAATATTCACTTTAGTTTTTGCTCTTTTTTTTTGCTCTTTTTAATTAAGCTAACAATAGCTTAAGTTTGTTTTAAATTTCAACTATTATAAGGTTTTACTCCCCCTCCTCTTAGGTTTGAATATGGCTCTTTACTTTTGTTTTAAAGGACGCGTTTTTGGAAAAAAAAAATTTATCAATTAAGTTTAAGGCCAATTTGATGAAGAAGCCATCATTACAATTTTATTCCCTCCTTATAATTCAAAATTGACTATCATAGGCAGCGCAATAGCGCTGCCTAAGTAAAGAACGATGTTGGCACAATGTATTTTTTTTTCTCTCCATACCCGGCCACTTAGTATCGAAGGATTTGTCGTAGAAACTTCGAAAAGGGCTCATTTGATTGGAAATTAGAGTGGCTAGTGCACTTTTTAATAGTCAAAAGTGATTGGAGGGCAACAAGACCCCCCACCCCCACGCCCATCATTCCCCCTAACACATCCAATCAAAATTTTGAGATAGTCATTTTGTTCAGCGTAGTCGATTTCCAGATAGAAAATATGTTTTTGAGGAGATCACTCCCCCAATACCCTCGGGGTAAGGGTTTTTGTTATGCCCTGAGGGCATATAAGACCGATATTGGCACAATGAACTATTTATTTATTTTTTTTCCTTTAGAGCAGGGCACTTCGTAACAAAGAAGGTGTCGTAGAAACTTCGAAAAGGGCTCATTCAATTGAAAATTGGAGTGGCTTGTGCCCTTTTTAATAGTCGAAAGTGATTGGAAGGCAACTAACACCCCTTCCATGCCCACCATTTCCTAAAACACGTCCAATAAAATTTTTGAGATAATCATTTTGTTCAGCGTAGTTGATTTCCAGATAGAAATTATGTTTTTGAGGAGGACACTCCTCCACAGCCTTCAGGGCAAGGGTTGTAAGTTATGCCCTGGGGGCATATAAGGTTTTCATAGAAGGCGTTGTCGTAGAAACTTCAAAAAGGGCTCATTCGATTGGATATTCAAAGGGCTAGTGCCCTTTCTAATAGTCGAAAGTAATTGGAGGGCAACTATCCCCCGCCCTGACGCCGATCATTCCCCCAAACACATGCAATCAAAATTTTGAGATAGCCATTTTGTTCAGCGTAGTTGATTTCCAGATAGAAAATATGTTTTTGGGAAACATATTTCCCATACAAACATATTTTAAAAAAAATACATTTCCATACAAACATATTTCCCCAAAATCCTCGGAGCAAGGGTTGTAAGTTTTGCCCTGGGTGCATATAAGGTTTTTATAGAACGCGTTGTCGTAGAAACTTCAAAAAGGTCTCATTCGATTAGAAATTAAAATGGCTAGTATCGTTTTCAATACTCGAAATTGATTGGAAGGCAACTAACACCCCTTCCACGCCCACCATATTCCAAAAACATTCAATAAAAATTTTGAGATAGCCAATTTGTCCCACAACGTTCAATTTTCAGGAAATTATACCTTTGGGCAGGACAATCCCCCCCCCCCCAGTCTTCAGGGCAAGGGTTATAAGTTATGCCCTGGGGGCATATAAGGTTTTTACTGAAATCTTTGAGTCGAAAGTGATTTGAGGGCAACTAACCCCCCTCTTACGTTCACCTTTTCCCCAAACACATCCAATCAAAATTTTTAGATAGCCATTTTATTCAACGTAGTTGAAAGTTTTGGAAATTACGTCTTTATGGATTACAACCCCTCACCCCACAGCCCTCGGGGCAAGGCTTGTAAGTTATGCCCTAGGGGCAAATAAAGTTTTTATTGAAAGCGTTGTCGTAGAAACTTCAAAAGGGCTCATTCAATTGGAAACTAAAAGGGCTAGTGCCTGTTTTAATAGTTGAAAGTGATTGGATAGCGACTAACGCCCCTCTCCGCCCACCATTTTCCCAAATACATCCAATCAAAATTTTGAGACATCCATTTTGTTCAACGTAGTTGAAAGTTCTGGAAATTAGGTCTTTTAGGATGATAATCCCCTCAGGTCTCTCAGTGCAAGGGTTGTAAGTTGCGCCCTGGGGCATATAAGGCTTATATAGACAGCGTGATGGGCGTGGGGGGGGGCAACTAGCCCCCCCCCCCACGCCCATCATTCCCTCAAACACATCTAATCAAAATTTTGAGATAGCCATTTTGTTCAGCGTAGTTGATTTCCAGATAGAAAATAGGTTTTTGAGGAGGATACTCCCCCACGACCCTCAGGGCAAGGAGGTTAAGTTATGCCCTGGGGGCATATAAGAACGATGTTGGGACAATGTATTTTATATTAATTTTTTCCTTTAGAGCAGGGCACTTCGTATCGAAGATGTTGTCGTAGAAACTTCGAAAAAGGCTCATTCAATTGGAAATTGGAGTGGCTTGTGCCCTTTTTAATAGTCGAAAGTGATTGGAAGGCGACTAACGCCCCTTCCACGCCCGCCATTTCCCGAAACACATCAGATCAAAACTTTGAGATAGCCATTTTGTTCAGTGTAGTTGATTTCCAGATAGAAATTATGTTTTTGAGGAGGACAGTCCCCGACAACCATTAGGGCAAGAGTTGTAAGTTATGCCCTGGGGGCAAATAAAGTTTTTTATAGAAGGCGTCGTCGTAGAAACTTCAAAAAAGGCATATTCGATTGGAAATTCAAAGGGCTAGTGCCCATTTTAATAGTCGAAACTAATAGTAGAGTGCAACTAATTCGCCTCTCACGGCCACCTTTTCCCCAAACACATCTAATCAAAGTTTGAGATAGCCATTTGATTCAACGTAGTTTTGAGTTCTGGAAATTAGGTCTTTGAGGATGACAACCCCACCCCCCTCTCCAGAGCCCTCAGGGCAAGGGTTGTAAATTGTGCCCAGGGGGCATACAAGGTTTTTAAAGAGCGCGTTGTCGTAGAAAATTCAAAAAGTGCTCATTCGATTGGGAATTGAAATTGCTAGTTCCCTTTTTAATGGTCGAAAGTGATTGGAAAACAACTAACACCCCTTCCACGCCCATCATTCCCCCAAACACATCTAATCAAAATTTTGAGATAGCCATTTTGTTCAGCGTAGTTGATTTCCAGACAGAAAATAGGAGGACACTCCCAGATAGGTTTTTGCGGAAAACCCAGATAGGTTTTTGAGGAGGACACCCCCCACGACCCTCAGGGCAAGGGTGTTAAGTTAAGCCCTAGGGGTATATAAGAATGATGTCGGCACAATGTATTATTTATTAATTTTTTCCTTTGAAGCAGGGCACTTCGTATCGAAGAAGTTGTCGTAGAAACTTCGAAAAGGGCTCATTCAATTGGAAATTGGAGTGACTTATGCCCTTTTTAATAGTCCAAAATTGATTGGAAGGCAGCGACTAATGCCCCTTCCACGCCCACCATTTCCCTAAACACATCCAATCAAAACTTTTAGATAGCCATTCTGTTCAGCGTAGTTGATTTCCAGATAGAAATTATGTTTTTGAGGAGGACAGTCCCCGACAACCCTTAGGGCAAGAGTTGTAAGTTATGCCCTGGGGGCATATAAGGCTTTTTATAGAAGGCGTCGTCGTAGAAACTTCAAAAAAGGCGCATTCGATTGGAAATTCAAAGGGCTAGAGCCCACTTTAATAGTCGAAAGCGATTAGAGTGCAACTAATCCGCCTCTCACGCCCACCTTTTCCCCAAACATATCTAAGTTTGAGATAGCCATTTTATTCAACGTACTTTTGGGTTCTGGAAATTAGGTCTTTGAGGATGACAACCCCCCCCCCCCCGCTCCAGAGCCCTCAGGGCTCTGGAGGCCTCAAGGGTTGTAAATTATGCCCTCAAGTGTTGTACATTATGCCCAGGGGCATATAAGGTTCTTATAGAGCGCGTTGTCGTAGAAACTTCAAAAAGTGCTCATTGAATTGGGAATCGAAATTGCTAGTGCCCTTTTTAATGGTCGAAAGTGATTGGAAAACAACTAACACCGCTTCCACGCCCACCATTTCCCCAAACACATCCAATAAAGATTTTGAGATAGCCAGATTTTGTTCCACGAGGTTCAAAGTTCAGGAAATTATACCTTTGAGCAGTTCACCCCCACAGTCTTCAGGGCAAGGGTTATAGATTATGCCCTGGGGGCTTATAAGGTTCTTATTGATGTCTTTGTCGTAGAAACTTGAAAACAGGCTCATTCGATTGGAAATTCAAAGGGCTAGTTCCCTTTTTAGTAGTCGAAAGTAATTTGAGGGCAACTAACCCCCCTCTCACGCCCATATTTTCGCCAAATACATCTAATCAATATTTTAGATAGCCATTTTTTTCAACGTAGCTGAAAGTTTTGGAAATTAGGTCTTTAAGGATGACAACCCCTGCCCCCCCCCCACAGTCCTCAGGCAAGGGTTGTAAGTTATGCCCTGGGGGCATATAAGGTTTTTATTGAAATCGTAGAAACTTCAAAAGGGCTCATTCAATTCAAAATTGAAAGGGCTAGTGCCTTTTTTAATAGTTGAAAGTGATTTGAAAGCGACTAACGCCTCACTCACGCCCACCATTTTCCCAAACACATCAAATCAAAATTTTGCTATATCCATTTTGTTCAACGTAGTTGAAAGTTCTTGAAATTAGGTCTTTTAGGATGATAACCCTCTCAGAGTCCTCAGTGCAAGAGTTGTAAGTTATGCCCTGGGGGCATATGAAGTTTATATAGAAAGTTGTTATAGAAATTTCAAAAAGGGCTCATTTGATTAGAAATTGAAATTGTCCTTTTAATAGTTGAAAGTGAGTGGAGAGTAATTAACCCCCCTCTTGCATCCACCGTTTCCTCAAAAACATTCAATCAACGTTTAGACACAGCGATTTTGTTCAACATAGTTGAAAGTTCTGAGCCCCATGGGCAAAGGTTGTAACTTCTGCCCTGGGAGCATATGAGGTTTTTATAGATAGAGTTGTCGTAAAACTTCAAAAGGAGCTCATTCAATTGGAAATTGAGAGGGCTAGTGCCCTTTGTAATAGTCGAAAGTGATTGGAGGGTAACTAATCCCCCTCTCACGCCCACCATTCCTCCAAATACATCCAATCAAAATTTTCAGATATCCATTTTGTTCAACGTAGTAGAAAGTTCTGGAAATTATGTCTTTGAGAATGACACCCCCCCCCCTCCAGAACTCAGGGCAAGGGTTGTAAGTTATGCCCTGGGGGCATATAAGATTTTTATTGTAAGTTTTGTAGTAGAAACTTCAAAAGGGCTCATTTGATTGGAAATTGGAAGGACTAGGGCCATTTTTAATAGTTGAAAGTGATTGTAGAGCAACTACCACCCCTCTCACGCCCACCATTTCCCCAAACACATCCAATCAAAATTTTGAGATAGCCATTTTGTTTAACATAGTTTAAAGTTCTGGAAATTCGGTCTTAGAGGATGACAACTACCCTAACAGACCTTAGGGTATGGGTGATAATTTATGCCCTGCGGTCATATAAGGTGTTTATAGAAAGCGTTGTCGTTTAGAAAACGGCTCATTCGGTTGGAAATCGAAAAGCCTAGTGCACTTTTTATTAGTCAAAAGTAATTGGAAGGCTAAATATTTTTATAGTTAACATCGATTTGGGTATATTATATTATTTTTTGTTGTTGTTTAGACCAGGGCACTTCGTATTCAAGTTGTCGTGGGAACTTCGAAAAGGGCTCATTCAATTGAAAATAGAAAGGGCTGATGCCCTTTTAAATAGTTGAAAGTCATTGGAAGGCAACTAATCCACGCCCCCCCCTCCCATTTGCCCATTATGTTTAAAACTAAATGTTGCCTTAAGATTAAATAAAAATGCACTGTGTTAATGCTAATTCCCAATAAGGCAGCTCAGCAGTATGCCAATAACGACTGAGGGTATTATGTTCGAAATTTCGGGGCTACTTCTGCTCTTAAAATTCAACCAAATCAAAATAGCGTAAGTGTATCCAAGTTATCAAAGAAAGTAAACAGATTTTTTTGCGAATGGTATCCAGTTCTCAATTTCAGGTCTACTAGAGGAGGTATGAAACTAAATTAGACAGTACTATTTGTGTCCAGATTTTAAAAGGGTGTATGTTGTTAAAAATTGCTGAAAACTTTTCTCTAGCATACAAATAGCAGGCCCAACTATAAAGTCTTAAAAAAAAACAAAAACATTTAAAGTATTATTTTCTTTTTCCTTGAAAAGACTATGTCAATATAAAAAGAACAGAAATTAATTAAAAAAAACTTTTTCCACAAAATAAGTTTTTCAAAGAAAAGTAAAGAACTCCATTAAACAAAAAATGAGCAAAAATAAAATCACATAATCTACCAAGCGTGAAACTACCACAAATCAGCATCGATAAATAAATGAAACCCAAAACGAACAGAAATTACAATAGATAACCGAGTCAAACTCAAAACGAGCTCAAAATTTGCACTTCGCTGAAAAAATACAAATGAATGTGCATTGTCAGTTTAATATACATATACTGATATTTAGTAATCAAAATGTTAATATTATTTTATTTACTAAAGTTATAAAAGTAAAAACATTTATATTTTTTTCAGTAAAGTACAAATTTTGCTCTGGCCTTGGGAAGGCATAGGGGGTTTTGAGCCCAACTTACTTTAATTTCTGCTCGTTTTGAGTTTGACTCGTTTATTTATTGTAATTTCTGTTCGTTTTGGGTTTCATTTATTTATCGATGCTGATTTGTGGTAGTTTCACGCTTGGTAGATTATTTGATTTTATTTTTGCTCATTTTTTGTTTGATGGAGTTCTTTACTATTCTTTGAAAAACTTATTTTATGGATAATTTTTTTTTCAATTAATTAAGAAACAAAGCTAACTGCAGCCAACTGAGGAGTAACTTGCTGAGGTAACAAGACTAAATTCACCTAATACGTAAAAGAAAGAAGATCAAACCTCCACTCGTCTGCTTTAGAATAGGAAGATTTCAATATAATAATTACTAAAACGTGAATCCTAGACAACAGTAGCCTTTAAAGCCTTTAAACAAGTTAGACTTTAAAACACTTGATAATTTTATTTGTGGCTCCTAATTAAAACTAACAGCAAAATCTGTCGGATGCCAGGCGTAATAAAAACCTATTGTTTAGTCTGTTTTGAAAATCAAAGAAACATTTCTCCCTCTAACACACAATTCTAAGCCACCTTCCCCATCCCCAGTTTCTACAAAATTATCCATGGAAGTCTTAACTCAATCCCCGATCCGTGACACAAAATAGGGTAGGATTTCTAAGACTGTAACCCTGACAAACCCTATTTACAAAGAGCCCTTTCATAAAATTTTTATCTATCTGCGCACGTAAAATAGTCTAATGTCGATTTTTTACTAAATAAATGTAACTCTCCCCCCCTTCCCCGAAAAAATATAAATTATAGGACATGAATCAGAAACTCATTGATTGAGAAGCTTAGTGACCACATGCTACATCAGCATCAGGGTTTCCACCCGGTGACAAAAAAAAAACTAAATTTTAGTGATTTTTAGGTTGATTTAGTGTTTTTCTTCAATAATCTTGTGATTTATGTGCAAATTTAGTAATTTTTTAGTATTTGCAGTATAAAAAATCACTGAAAATAGTGATATATCACAAGGGGTGGCAACCCTGATCAGCATCAACTGGGCTAGCAGTGCTTGGCTTGTTGGCTTAAACTTTGGCGTGCCTTTGGCGTACTGGTTAATTAATTTTCCCGAAAAAAAAGTATTACTGATTTCAAAACTCTACTATTTACCAAAAAAAAACCTTTTTTAAAGACAGTTTCATGTGACCAATTTAAAATGTTTACAACCATTAGACAAAAATCTGTTATATAAAGTAAAAGTGATTCCCCCACCCCTACAAAAATGAATCCTAAAATGTTTGCCTGCACATGAATAACTTTAACCCCGTAAACAACAATAGCCTACGATTCATCTTTTTTTTCAATATCTGTTAAAATAATAGGTTTAAAGTTCTTACTGTCTTAGGCTCATATTATTACCAAAAATCAAATTATTCCTCCACGTTTAGGTTTAGTTATAACCACACTCTGCTAATAGATAAATAACAAATTCACTAATTTTGATGAACAGAAGTTACGAAGAGAATCGAAAATTACAAAAATCTTAACAAAATAAATACTAGACTGTTTAATTGACATTGAGAACAGAAAAATACTTAGATCTACACATTGGAACACTGCTGACCAATGAACATTTTGAAGAGATAGTGGTTTCTTCTTTTAATTGTATATTATTGTAATGACTTCATCGCCGTCTCTCCGTGATAGAAGTTTTTGCACTATGTATAATCAGAGAGAATATTGCATGTCAGGCACAAACAGGTAAAACCTTAACGGCAACAGTTTTTATTATTTTTTCTAAACGCTTGACAACAAAAATTCGCTCAAATTATTTTGTTTTTCTTAATTTTAACATAATTGTCAACAAAGGGTTTGTAGGAGGGGGTTCTTGGATAGATACTAGATTGAATTCTCTCCTGTAATCCCCATCCCTTGCATGCAAATAGGCCATTTTTGTGGCAAGGGATACTTAGCTATTTCTTCTTTCTATGCTAGTTGTTGTCATAAGAAAAACCGACAAAAATCTTCTATCATGACGAGACCCCACTTGCTCTGATATACTTTTTTTTACTCATCTTCCCTAAGTTAGCACCAAAGAAATCCAATTGTGATTGCAAAAAGTGAATTTTAAGTGGTATTCAGCACCTGAAATTTGTGCGGTCTTCTGGCAAGTTAGCCATGATGTCTGTTCACACTTTTTCACTTCACAGGGAATGTATATTCGAGCATTTTTTTTTTTTTAAGGAGTCCATGCTGTCGTCTCTAAATCATTGATGGAATGTAAACACACTTCATCTTTGGAAGGCTTCCTAATATATGTACCAAAACTACTCTTTCACAAATAATTGCATCAGACAGCTTAGGAAATTTATTTCGAATATATTTAAAACACTTTGCCTCCTTTTCTTTTCCATTCATAGACTGCCCAATCAACATGAATTTCATCTGTCATCATGATACGCTATCACCTCAAATTTTTCCAGAAGCAATATTGGGCCGTTGGTCGTTAATCTTTTGCATGATAATGTTACTGAACTACTCAGATATCCTAAAGCCACATAAGAAACGAAAATATTTAGTGACAATTCACTGCCATTTCAATTAACTTTAGCTTAGTCGCGTAAAAAATAAACAGCATTGAATCACTCTACAGGCTGAATATTCTGTAGATAGCAACATGAAGACTATAAACGAACACTGTCCATCCTGCATATGTGTGTAACTGCCGCTCCCCTAACAACCCACTCCTTACACTAAAGTTTAACTGGGGTTTAACAGAAAGCATTTTAGAGTGAAAAAGCTACTTATTGTTCAAAGAAATTGCAAATAAAGAAATGAAAAAAACCGCATTTCTTGAGTTATTGTGATTTTTTTTTGATTTTTTTTACCACATTGCTCATGTATTAGAATATTCGTTCATGAAGATTTGAAGGCAAAATTCAAGCTTAGTAAGATGAACAAGAAATGAAGGGTGATGTACCCTCTTTTGTATGTTTTAACAAAGCGAAATTTCTCGTTGGAATAACTATTTTAACCCTCAACCCCATACCATACTCTGCTACGATTGCATTCCAGCTCCAAGTAAGGAGGGACCTTGTTACCCTCTAACTTATTTAAAGTCTAAAGAAGGACTGAAAATCAGACTGGAAAGAGAAATGCTAAGAAAACACAAATAAAAGCTGGTAACGTTAAAAGTTTAAAAACAGATCGTGCTCAGATTGGACGAAAGAAAACGCTTGATAATCGTTTTTGATCTCCTCCTCGCTGCTGGAAAGAGAGAGATTCATCGACTAATAATCCCACATGGAACAATTGGGCTGGAATCTATCCCTATTCTAGCTGACTGCTTTGAATAACGGATGACCGTTACTAGGGAAAGCATCATAAGCATTATGAATTCAGGAATGGTTCTAAATTCGGTGAATAAGTATTTAGGGCAATATAAGAAAGATAATAGCCAGAGGTATTTTTTCTTTGTGCGTTTGTGGGTGTCAGCCTTGATATTAAATCTGCATATGAACTTTATTGAAAGTTTTCCATCCAGTTTAATACCAAACAGATTATTAAAAATGAAACAAAATACAGGGTGTGTGAGACATGGGCGTTTCGAAACGACAAGTCGAGCTTTCTATAAGCAAGTATAACGTGAAATATTTGAGATTTTGCTTAATTTCTTTGGAAATATGTTTCATGAACGCATTCCTTTTTCTTTTTAGGTTATGATCTCTTAAAAAAAAGTGAAGTTAGAAATTTTTCAAGCATTACAAAACCATTTTTGAGGGTTCATGAGAAGACAAGCACTTACATCTTGAGACTTCACGTGAGCTGATATAAATTCAGATGATAAGTCAAACTTAAAACAAACAGAAAATACTGCGAATGAATACTATTAACAGTGTAGTTGAAGTAATTATACAGCGAAGGGGCAATATAGTTGCATAACCTCGTACTTCACCGCAATCTATTCAAACATTCACTCTTTACCTCTCCAATGAGGTTCTAAATTGCTGGAGATCCTTTACTTTGAGCTCTTTTCACCCAATTTGGAGAAGACAAACTTTTTTGTTCAGGAACAAACGAACGGCCAAACATCTCAATCTTAGTAACTCTTATACCCTAAAAAGTGGAGCCGAACCACATTTTTGTAACAAGTTTTTGGTTGGTATACAGTACAGTCAGTCAAATGAATACCTAAGACTATCCTCGGGCAGTTCCTTTGGAATGGATAAATGAAAGGGGGAGCGATATGAATTAAAAAATGGAACCTAAAATAAGCAGAAATTCAAATCAATAATGAAGTGAAACCTAAAACGAACAAGGTTTGTTAATTCATTAAAAAAAATAAAGCCAGAATAAGAGTGAGTCATCACTCCCTTAAATCCCATTTCTGAGCAAATCAATATTTTCATCCCGCCCCCCTCTTGGAATAAGAACTTCAGTGTAATTTTCAAGCTTATCAAAAATATCTTCTTTGCTCAATTGTGGGTTCCTTTTTCAGGTTTTTATTTTTGAATCATTCCAAGTATCTTTTTTTTTTGCCCATTTTCAGAACCCTCCTGTTTCCAGACTAGAGTATCTTTATTTTATATTAGGGTCATTTTTGCCAAAAATTTTACACTTATGAGTTTCAAAGAGTTAGGAAAACAGCTTTTCAGTTTTTTTTGGGGGGCTTTATTTTTCGCCGAGCCAATTTCACCTTTTCATTGTTTTTCTACATTTTACATTTGGACTCCTTTTGGCCCAGGAACTTGATTTTATTTCTTAGCTCTATTCTGAACCCCGTTTCCGGAGAGGTCCTTGCTTCTAACCTATATTTTAGTTAGTTTATTTATTAGTTATTTTCCCTCTTAGATTTAAAGATGAAAAGTTTAAAATTGATAAGAAAAAACTTTTTGGGCCTATTCTCAGACCCTTCCACGCCATTTTCACAAAAATTTGAGTTCACGATAGCCCTGAGAATTATTAGTGGAATTTTCAAACTAATCAGAAAATATAGTTTTTTGGCCCATTTCTTGACCATTCTTCCGGAAACCAATGTTCCCAACCTAAAAATGTGCTTCCGTATAAGAGCACTCTTAGCCCAGGGACTTGTAGAAGTAGTCTTTAGGCCCTTTGAGAACTCATTCGGTTGATTTCGTACCCGATTTTCGAATCCGTTTCGCCAACCAAAGAATGTCTTGAAAATCAGATGCAACGCCATACGACTCAAATATTTTATTATTTTTTTTTTCCCCAAAGGTACTTCATATGGAAGGGGTTGTCGTATAAACTTCAAAGGGGGCTCATTCGATTGGAAATCAAGAGTTCTAGTGCACTTTTTAAGGGTCAAAAGTGGTTGGAAGGGAACAGTAATTGGGAAAAGAAATAGTCGAAAGTAATTGGAATGAAACTAACCCCCCTCTCACGCCCACCCTTCCCCCAAACACATCCAATCAACATTTTTAGATAGCCATTTTGTTCAACGTAGTTGAAAGTTCAGAAAACTAGGTCTTTGGGGATGACAACATCCCTCCCCCAACATCGCTCAGGTAAGGGTTGTAAGGTATACACTGGGGGCATATAAGGTTTTTATAGAAAGGGTTGTCGTAGCAATTTAAACCGGAGGCTCATTCGATCGGAAATTGAAA
The DNA here is from genome assembly GCA_029168905.1 of Artemia sp. Kazakhstan ARC1039. Lineage (NCBI taxonomy): Eukaryota > Metazoa > Arthropoda > Branchiopoda > Anostraca > Artemiidae > Artemia > Artemia sp. Kazakhstan ARC1039. The sequence goes on along the minus strand of JAQQPU010002168.1, from coordinate 49,032 downwards.
GTGTTAGTGCCCTTTATAATAGTAGAAAGTGATTGGAGGGCAACTAACCCCCCTTTCACACCCACGATTTCCCCAAACACATCCAGTTAAAATTTTGAGATAACCATTTTGTTCAACGTAGTTGACAGTTCAAGAAATTATGTCTGTGAGGATTCCCCCCCCCCCCCAAAGCCGTCTGAGCAAGGATTGTAAGTTTTGCTCTGGGGGCATATAAGTTTTTTATAGAAAGCGTTGTTATAAAAACTTCAAAAAGGGCTCATTTGATTGGAAATTGAAAGGGCTAGTGCCCTTTTTAATAGTCAAAAGTGGTTGGAGGGCAATTAACCCCCTTACACGCCCACCATTTCCCCAAACACATCCAATCAAAATTTTGAGATAACCATTTTGTTCTACGTAGTTGATTTCCAGATATAAATTATGTTTTTGAGGAGGAAACTCCCCCCGCAGCCCTTGGAGCAAGGGTTGTAAGTTATACCCTGGGGGCATATAAACTTTTTATGGAAAGCTTTGTCGTATAAACTAAAAAAAAGGCTCATTCGATTGGAAATTCAAAGGGCTAGTACCCTTTTTAATAGTTGAAAGTGAATGGAGGGCAACTAACCCCCCTCTCACGTCCACCTCTTCCCCAAACACATCCAATCAAAACTTTGAGATAGCCACTTTGTTCAACGTAGTTGAAAATTCTAGAAATTAAGTATTTGAGGATGAAACCACCACCCCCCCCACAGCCCTCAGGGCAAGGGTTGTAAGTTATGCCCTGGGGGCATATAAGATTTTTATAGAAAGCGTTGTCGTAGAAACTTCAAAAAGGGCTCATTCGATTAGTAATTTAAACGGCTAGTGTCCTTTTTAATAGTCGAAAGTGATTGGAAGGCAACTAACACCCCTTCCATGCCCACCATTTCCCCAAACACATCCAATCAAAATTTTGAGAGGGCCAATTTGTTCAACGTAGTTGAAACTTCTGGAAATTATATCTTTGAGCAGGTCACTCTCCCCACAATCTCCAGGGCAAGGTTATAAGTTATTCCTTGGGGGCATATATGGTTCTTATTGACAGAATGCTCGTATAAACTTCAGATAGGGCTCATTACATTGGAAATTGAATGTCCTGGTTCACTTTTTAAGCATCATAAGATATTGGAGGGCGACAAGCCCGCAACCCCACGCTCTTTTATCCCAAATGCATCCGATAAAAACTTTGAGATAGCCATTATTTTAAAAATAGTTCAAACACCATATAAGGAAAACTCGAGGGTCGACACAGCCCCCCAGGGCCCAAGGGCAGGCGTTGTAAGTTATGCCCTGGAGGAATATATAGTTCTTGTGGAAGGGATGCTCGTAAAAACTTCAGAAAGGCCTCATTTGATTGGAAGTTGAAAGTTCAAGTTCAGTCTTTGAGAGTCAAAAGAAATTGGAGGGTAACTGGTCCCCCCACGTCCCTTTTTTCTGAATGCATCCGATAAAAATTTTGAGACAGCCGTTAAAATTGTTCAAAAGGCAGATAACAAAAACTCAGGTGTCGGCACAACCCCCTAGGGCCCGGGGGCAGGATTTGTAAGTTATGCCCTTGAGCATATATGGTTCTTATGAAAGGGATGCTCGTATAAACATCAGAAAGGGCTCATTTCATTGGAAATTGAAAGTTCGAGCTCACTTTTTAATAGCCAAAAGAGATCTGAGGGCAACTAGCCTTCCTCCCCACGCCTTCTTTTTCCAAACCCATCTGATGAAAATTTTGAGATATACTTTTTGTTAAAAATTGTTCAAAGGTCGGATAAGAAAAACTCCGGTGTTAATGCAACCCCCCAGGGCCTGGGGGAAGGCGTTCTAAGTTATGCCCCAAAGGCATGTATGGTTCTTATGAAAGAGATGCTCGTATAAACTTCATAAAATGCTCATTTGATTGGAAATTAAGAGTATAATCTTCAGAGAGGGCTCATTTGATTAGAAATTGAATGTTCGAATTCACTTTTTAATAGTCAAAAGAGATCCAACGGCAACTAGCCCCCCTCCCCACGCCTTCTTTTTCCAAGCCCACCTGATGAAAATTTTGAGATAGACATTTTGTTAAAAATAGTTAAAAGTTTGGATAAGAAAAAATCCGGTGTCAATACTACTCCCCCCCAGGGCCCGGGGGAAGGTGTTCTAAGCTATGCCCTAAAGACATGTATGGTTCTTATGAAAGAGATGCTCGTATAAACTTCATAGAGGGCTCATTTGATTGGAAATTGAAAGTTCTAGTTCATTTTTTAAAGGCCAAGAAATTTAAGGGCCACTAGCCCCCCCAAGCCCTTTTTCCCTTAACTCATCCGCTACAAATTTTGAGATAACCAGTTTTTTGAAAAATTTTCAAAAATAAAATAACAAACCTCCGGTGTCAACACAACCCCTCAGGTCCTGGGGGATAGGCGTTGTAAGTGTTGTCCTGAGGAGTATATGGTTCTTATGAAAAAGATGCTCGTATAAACTTCAGAGAGGGCTCATTTGATTGGAAATTGAAAGTTCTAGTTCTCTTTTTAAGAGTCAAAAGATATACGATGGCAAATACCCCCTCCCCCCCACACACACACCCTTTTTCCCCAAACCCATTCGGTAAAATTTTGAGGTGACCATTTTGTTAAAAATGGTTCAAATATTATATATTAAAACTTTGTGGTCGACAAAACCCCCCAGGGCCCAGGGACAGGCGTTGTAAATTATACTCTGGGGGTCTATATGGCTCTTATAGAAGGGATGCTCATATAAACTTAAGAGAGGGCTTCTTTGATTGAAAATAGAAAGTTCTAGTTCACTTTTAAAGAGTCAAAAGTGACCGAAGGGCAATTAGCCCCCCCCCCCCACGCTCTTTTTCCCCGAGCTCATCTGATAAAAATTTTGAGATAGTCATTATGTTAAAAATAGTTCAAACATTAGATAATAAAAACTCCAAGGTTGACACAAACCCATTTTTACACTTTGATATTGTTACTTTGATACGAGTTTTGATATTTTGATGAACATCTGATTTTTTTTTAAAGTATGATTTTGAAATAAGGAATTTGTAAAAATTTGGAACTTTTTTGCAATCAGAAAAGAACAAACATTAATTAAAAAAAAATTTCCAAAAAATAAGTTTTCATGGAAAAGTAAAAGCCATTTTAAATTTAAGCTCAGAAGATACAAATACCTGTTAAAATTCAAACTCAAAACAACGAGAAATTATTATTAAAGAATAAATGAAACCCAAAACGAACAGAAATTAGATAAACAATCATAGCAAAAAACATACCACGAGTCAAGGAGGCACACTTGTGCCTCTTTAAAGATGCGACCCACCACAATGTTAAGCAATTTCCGGTCCTAGCGGTCGAGAGAGACGGCGGTGATCGCAGTTTGTAGCCTAAGCTAAAACTAAGAAACATGCAAAATTTCACCCCCCTCCGACTTTATCTTCATGGGGGAAAGCGGGCCAGAAGTTACGACCCTCCCACCACAGCCCCCCTTTAACGATGTCCGATCGGGTTGAAATTTAGAGGATAAGTTCTCCTAGGACCTGGGAGCTTATCCTCAAAATTTCAGCTCATTCCGATTACTCCTACCCTGTTTTCCAAAAACCAAATATAGCCACTTAATGTTCATCAAGTTATTTTTTTATCGGGCACGCCTACAGGCCACAGTAGGCAACAGATCCGGGTGAATGAGGACTCATTCGAAGTGGAATTCGACCTGTTAGGGATTGGGAGATTTTCAGACCGAAAAAATTATCCCCCGAATTTACATTTACGAAAAACCTCATTTTCCTATAAGAGCCCATGTTAATATTTGAAATTCCTAAAAACTTAGTATTTCATTATTAAATTAGATCAAAATAGTCCTCTTAACCTGACAAGACCAACTACAAGCTTCCAAAAATTCAAGCTCTTTCCCAGAAGATTTTTTGTCGAAAAATGAAAATTTTACTTTGTATTTGCTTGCGTCGAAAATAGATTGCAGAGACTAAAAATAATTTAACAATAGTCTCTGGTGGTACAGTGGTCACTATTCCTGTCTGTCATGCGGAAGACCCGAGTTCGATTCCCCGTCAGAGTAAATTTTTTTATATATTGAATTTAAAGTAGTATCTCTTAAATTTAAAGTTTAAAAAAAACTCAGTTTCTTTTTTAAATCCAATCTATTAAATCCTTCGGCTCAACAGGCATCTCCAGAATAATATCACAGTCGGCCTTCAGCTTACAGGTAAGTCTCCACTGCTTTGATAACATACCGTATACCCGCATGCTCGAAGAAAAGTTGAGAAAAGAAAATCTTACTGTGCATTTGATTTGAGTATTCAGGAATTAAAAGCCTTAACAAAAGAATCTTCAAAACCGGGGGTTTGGGGGGGTGGCAGCCCCCCAACTTTAACTCCTGACACGATCAGCTAACAGTTAGTCAAGCTATAATAAGTAATAAACTGTACAAAAACGTGCAGAAATGTTTTGAAAAAAACTACATTTTCTAAAGAGTTAAAGAGGCTGAGTCACAAGTTCGAACCTTAAAACGTATAGGGATTAGGAGGTTCAGTTGCGGGGCTGCTGCCCCCCCCCCCAACCCCCCGCTTTTGCAGCCTCTTTTGTTAATATTTTTTTGGGGGTCTACCGCCACCCTCAACCCCCGCTTTTTCCCTTGCAAAGAAATGCTTTGTAACATGAACGAAGTCTGCTTGAATTTTTTACCGTAAGAACATCCTATTGCATCTCTTTGATTAGAAACAGTACTGAGCCTTTTTGCTGGATTTTTTACAGGAGATTTTTCCTAACCGATAACAAGCTATAATGTGATGAACAATTTTGAACAGAAAAAACAGAGAACAGAAGAAGGGTTCAGCATAAACAAGCAGTTTAGGTTCAGGTAGGTTCAGGTTCATCTATTTTTCCATCATACATAATCACACTGAATACATAACTATACTTGGCACAGAGACAAGTTTGTAGTTATAACTGTAACAGACTGAGTTGTCATTGCCAAATTCTCTGAAGATTTAAAAAAAAAGGCCATTGAAACAGTTTCATTCGTGTTGGTACGACCAACTGATTGCAGGCTACAGGACTTAACAAATAACAAAAGAGGCTGCAAAAAAGGGGGGTTTGAGGGCGGCAGCCCCCCAACTGAACCTCCTAATCCCTGTACGTTTTATGGTTCGAACTTGGGACTCAGCCTCTTTAAATCTTTAGAAAACGTATTTTTTCAAATAATAATAATATAAATGAATAAATAGATCTTAAAGCGAGTAATGTTTAGATTGAATATGAAAATCAAGCTTAAAACGAAAATGAATAATTTGTTAGTATAAATGAAGTATAAATGAAACTTAAAACAAACAGAAATTAAATAAACAATCAATACAAACAAACATACAACAGATATTAATGTAAATGAATGAATAAATCTTAAAACGAGTGAAACTTAAATTGAGTATGCAAATCAAACTTGAAACGAACAAAAATCACTACAAACCAGAGTTTGGGTATCGCCTCCTTTCACTGTAAAAGTCTAGAGCCTACAGCGTCATTGGCGCTTTACTGAAAACTATATGCGTCTTGAACAGTCTTGGAAAGTATAAACAAAATCAAATTGAATATTTGATGTATAATGATGTTAATTGTTGAAACATCCATCAGTTCAAGAATTTCTTTCACTGTAATTTTATTTTTATTTTCAATGCTGTAAGGACTGGAAAAGAAAATATTTGTAATATAATTAGTTTTCAGTTAAGCGCCAATGACGCAGTAGGCTTTTGGTTTTTATTTACAGTTAAGGAAGGGGGCAGTATCCAAACTCTTTTTTGTACTGAAACTATATTCGGCTTGAACAACTTTAGAAAGAACTAATAAATTAAAGTGAATATTTGATGTATAATGATATTAATTGCTGAAAGCTCATCAGTTCACAATTTTACTATAATTATAATGTCTATTGTCAATATTGAGTACAAAAGAAAATATTTGTAATAAAATGGGTTTTCAATATTTTCATTTTTTTCTTTGATTGGCTTTAAACTTATAGAGCATGTAGAAAGAGACAAGACAGCCTGAGTGATGACAAAAATTTTGGAGAAATAATTTGTCCATTAAAGCCAAAATAACTTCTAATTTGTTTTTTTCTTCGATGGGATTGCAAAATACTGGGTACGTGCACTGGGCGAAACAAAGCTAAGAGGAGAAAACCTAATTATCCTGTTTTTCCTAAGTTTGCTCTGCCAGGTAAGGTTTCGAATTTGCTGCTAGTTTTTTACGTCGCTACATCATGAAGTCTTGAGGTCTTAAATGACTGTGGGGTCTTCTTTTGAAGGAGTTGGCAAAGAAGCTTTTAAGGAAAAAGGCCCAGAAAAAATCGTTCCCAATCAAGGTACAACATCCAACGAGGCCATTCATCAACTACTCGTCTTGATGTGTCAAGCTAAAGATAATCTGACAAAACTGTGTGCCTTGGTCTCTTTGAGAAAACTCTACGGAAGAAGGTGAATCTATACACTTGTAGAAGATAACCGTAGATGCTACATCAAATCTCTCCCTAATCGACAGGAGAGAATCAGAGGCAACGCTGTAGCGTTGCCTATAGTAAAGGCCATACGGCTCCAATGTTTTATCATTTATTTTTTTTTCCCAAAGACACTTCATATGGAAGGGGTCGCCGTAGAAACTTCAAAGAGGGCTCATTGGATTGGAAATCGAGAGTTCTAGTGCCCTTTTTAATAGTCGAAAATGATTGGAGGGCAACTAGCCCTCCAATCATTTTTCCAATCACTTTGATTGGAAATTCAAAGGGATAGTGCCCAACTTAATAGTCGAAAGTGATTGGAGGGCAACTAGCCCCTCCCCCACGTCCATCATTCCCCCAAACAAATCCAATCAAAATTTTGAAATAGCCATTTTGTTCAGCGTAGTTGATTTCCAAATAGAAAATATGTTTTTGATGAGGACAATCCCCCACAACCCTCAGGGCGAGGGTTTTACGTTATGCCCTGGGGGCATATAAGGTTTTTATAGAAGGCGTTGTCGTAGAAACTTCAAAAAAGGCTCATTTGATTAGAAATACAAGCTAATGCCCTTTTTAATATTCGAAAGTGATTGGAGGGCAACAAGCCCCCCCCCACGCCCATCATTCCCCCAAACACATCCAATCAAAATTTTGAGATAGCCATTATGTTCAGCGTAGTTGATTTTCAGATAGAAAAAATATGTTTTTGAGGAGGACACTCCCCCACAAACGTTAGGGCAAAGGTTTTAAGTTATGCCCTGGGGGCATATAAGGTTTTTATAGAAGGCATTGTCGTAGAAACTTCAGAAAAGGCTCATTCGATTGGAAATTCAAAGGGCTAGTGCCCTTCTTAATAGTCGAAAGTGATTGGAGGGCAACTAGCCCCCCACTACGCCCATCATTCCCCCAAACACATCCAACCAAAATTTTGAGATAGCCATTTTGTTCAGCGTAGTTGATTTTCCGATAGAAAATATGTTTTTGAGGAGGACACTCCCCCACAACCCTCAAGACAAGGGTTTTAAGTTATACTCTGGGGGCATAAAAGGTTTTTATAGAAGGCGGGGTCGTAGAAACTTCAAAAAGGGCTCATTCAATTGGAAATTCAAAGGGCTAGTGCCCTTTTTAATAGTCGAAAGTGATTTGATTGCAACTAACCCCCCTCTCACGCCCACCTTTTCCCCAAACACATCCAATCAAAATTTTGAGACAGCCATTTTATTAAACGTAGTTTTAAGTTCTGGAAATTAGGTCTTTGAGGATGACAACTCCCCCACAGCCCTCAGGGCAAGGGTTGTAAGTTATGCCATGGGGGCATATAAGGTTTTGTATAGACAATATTGTCGTATAAACTTCAGAGAGGGCTCATTTGATTGGAAATTGAAAGTTCTAGTTCACTTTTTAAGTGTCAAAAGATATTGGAGGGTAACCAGCTCCCCCCCCCCTAAACCCTATTTTCGCAAATGCATCCAATAAAAATTCTAAGATAGCTAATTTGTTAAAAAATAGTTCAAACATCATATAACAAAAATTCCGGTTTTGAAACAACCCACCAGGGCTCGGGGGCAGGCGTTGTAAGTTATGCCCTTGGGGCATATATGGGTCTTATGGAAGGGATGCTCGTATTGACTTCAAAGAGGGATAATTTGAAAGTTCTAGTTCACTTTTTAAGAGTCAAAAGAGATTGGATGGCCCCCTCCCTCCACGCCCTTTTTTCCTCAAACCCATCCGGTAAGAACTTTGAGGTAGCTTTTTTTTAAAATAGTTCAAAGACCATGTAATGAAACTCAGTGGTCAACACAGCCCCCTAGGGCCCCAGGGCAGGTGTCGTAAGATATGCCCTTGGGGAATATATGGTTCTTATTGAAGGGATGCTCGTAAAAAATTCAGAGATGGCTCATTTTATCGGAAATTGAAAGTTCTAGTTAAGTTTATTCGAGTCAAAAGATATTGGAGGGCAACTAGCCCCCCACGCCCCTTTTCCCCAAATGCATCCAATAAAAATTTTGAGATAGGCATTAAGTTCAAAATTTCTCAAAACTCAGATAACAAAAACTCAGGTTTCGTCACAACTCCCCAGAACCCGGGGGCAGGCGTTGTAATTTATGCCCTTAGGTGTATATTGTTCGTATGAAAGGGATGCTCATATAGACTTCAGAGAGGGCTCATTTGATTGGATATTGAAAATTCGAGCTCACTTTTTAATAGTCAAAAGAGATCCGAGGGCAGCTATCCCCCAACGCATCTGATGAAAATTTAGAGATAGACATCTTGTTAAAAATAGTTCAAAGGTCGGTAAGAAAAAAAACCGGCGTCAATAGACCCCTCTCCCCCCCCAGGGCACAGGGGAAGGCGTTCTAAGTTATGCCCTAAGGGCATCTATGGTTCTTATGAAAGGGATGCTCGTATAAACTTCATAGAGGGCTCATTTGATTGGAAATTGAAAGTTCTAGTTCACTTTTTAAGAGTCAAGAGAATTAAACTAGCCCCCCCTCCCCCCACCACGCTCTTTTTCTTTTTAAGAGTCAAAAGTGATTATAGGGCAGCTAGCCTCCCCCCACACTCCATTTATTTTTTTTCCCAGAGGCACTTCATATAGAAGGGGTCGTCGTATAAACTTCAAAAGGGGCTCATTCGATTGGAAATCGAGAGTACTAGTGCCCTTTTTAAGAGTCAAAAGTAATCAGAGGGCAACTGGCCTCCCAAGCCCTTTTTCCCCAAATACATCTGATAAACAATTTGAGCTAGCCATTTTGTTAAAAATAGTTGAAAGATCATACAACAAAAACACCTTTACGTATGGCCATTTCTTTAAAAATAGCTCAAAGATCAGATAACAAAAACTTCTGTGTCAACACAACCACCACCACCCCCCCCCCAAGGCCTGGGGAAGGCGATGTAAGTATTGCTCTGGGGGCATATATGGTTCTTATGGAAGGTATGCTCGTATAAACTTCCAAGAGGGTTCATTTGAATGGAAATTAAAAGTTGCAGTTCATTTTATCAGAGCCAAAAAAGATCAAAGGTCAACTAGCCCCTCCCGCCCTCCACGCCTTTGGGCGTATCGGATGGATAAACCCATCCGATAAAAATTTCAGGTGACCATTTTGTCAAAAATAGTTCAACCATCAGATATTAAAATTCCAGGGTCGACACAGCCCCCCAGGGCCCAGGGATAGGCGTTGTAAGTTATACTCTGGGGATATATTTGGTACTTATAGAAGGGATACTCGTATAAACTTGAGAGAGGTCTCGTTTTATTGAAAATAGAAAGTTCTAGTTCACTTTTAAAGAGTCAAAAGAGACCGAAGCTTAATCTAGTCCCCCCCCACGCCTTTTTCCCCTAAACCCATCCGTAAAAAATTTTGAGATAGCAATTTTGTTAAAATTAGTTTAAAAATCAGATAATAGAAACTCCGAGGCTGACACAAACCCATTTTTTCACTTTGATATTGTTACTTTGATATCAGTTTTGATACTTTGATGAATATTTGATTTTTTTTAAGTTTGATTTTGAAATAAGAAATTTTTAAAACTTAAAATTTTTTGCAATAAAAAACGAACAAAAATTAATTAAAAAAAAACTTTCCGAAAAATAAGTTTTCAAAGAAAAGTAAAGGCCTTTTTATACTTAAGCTCAGCAGATACAAATACCTTTTAAAATTCAAACTCAAAACGACCAGAAATTACTATTAAAGAATAAATGAAACCCAAAACGAACGGGAATTAAATAAGCAATCATAGCAAAAACATACAACAAGTAATAATATAAATGAATAAATAGATCTTAAAGTGAGTAATGCTTAGATTGAATATGAGCATCAAGCTTAAAATATTTTCCTATTGAAGTATAAATGAAACTCAAAACGAACATCGATTAAATAAACAATCAATGCAAACAAGCATACAATAGATATTAATGTAAATTCATAAATAAATCTTAAAACGAGTGAAATGTAAATTGAATATGCAAATCAAGCTTGAAACAAATAAAAATCACCACAAATAAGAGTTTGGGTATGCCCTCCTTCTCTCACTGTAAAAGTCTAAAACCTACTGTGTCATTGGCGTTTTACTGAAAACCAATTTTATGACAAATATTTTCTTTTGTACTTAATATTGAAAATAAAAATTAAAATTATAGTAAAATTTTGAACTGATGAGCTTTCGGTAATTAATATCATTATACATAGAATATTCAGTTTGATTTATTAGCTCTTTTTAAGATTGTTAAAGACGAATATAGTTTCCCTACAGACAAGTGTTTTGATACTGCCTCCTTTCCTAACTGTAAATAAAAACCAAAAGCCTACTGCGTCATTGGCGCTTAACTGAAAACGGATTATATTACAAATATTTTCTTTTCCAGTTCTTACAGTATTGAAAATAAAAATACAATTACAGTGAAACAAATTCTTGAACTGATGGATCTTTCAACAATTAATATCATTATACATCAAATATGCAATTTGATGCTGTTTATACTTTCCAAGACTGTTCAAGGCGCATATAGTTTTCAGTAAAGCGCCAATGAGGCAGTAGGTTTTATACTTTTACAGTGAGAGAAGGAGGTCATACCCAAACTCTTATTTGTGGTGACTTTTATTCGTTTCAAGCTTGATTTGCGTATTCAATTTACGTTTCACTCGTTTTAAGATTGATTTATTAATTTACATTAATATCTATTGTATGTTTGTTTGTTTGCATTTTCCCCCCTTGTATATTGGATAATTTCTGTTCGTTTTAATTTTTAATGTTGCTCCTGATTTTTTTTTTTTTTTAATTTAATAAACTTTTGAATCATAGGCTTAGTTCAAGAACCATTCTAAACTTTGATTTCAAACTGAACGAAGGTTACACAATAATTATGTTGAATAAAATAAAATCCAATGCTCAGGTCATCTTATGAACCTTAGAATTCTATTTAAAGTCAGATATTTCAGTTCCTAATCCGAAACCTGAAAAAATGGAGAAGTATTCTTTCTATTAATCAATAATAAAACTTTGGCAATCAAAAACGAACCGGAATTAACTTTTTAAAACTTTTCGCAATACAAGTTTTTCAAAGAGTAGTCGAACAGCTACATTTAAGTTACAACAAGAAGAAATAAAGTCCTATAACATTGAAATTTTAAACAACCAAGAATTAAATTTAAATAAAAAAATGAAATCTAAACCGAACAGAAATTACAATAAATAATCCGATCAAACATAAAGATAACAGGCTGGCTACTGATATAGATGAATATATAAATTGTAAAACGACTAAGATTGAGTTGAATACTCATGTTAAACTTAAAATGACCTTAATTACTTTATTTAGGAGTTTGGCTACTGCCCCCCTCCTATAGGTTCTAAAGTCTATTGCGTCATTTGCGCTTTAATAAAAACTAAATATTTTAAAAATATTTTTTATGTTTATTACATTGAAAATAGAAGATTATAGGAAAATGAAATCTTGAATTGCTGAGAGTTCAAAGAATTAATATCAACATATATTAATCATTTTGTTGATTTTCATTAGTCCTTTCCAGTCATCTTGACTATTGTAGTGATTTATGTTTGTTTTGCGTCGATGCTTTGAAAAACTAAAGCGCACTTTCCAAAATACACATAGTTTTCAGTTTTGTCTGTATACTCTTGTCTGTAAACCCAATCATAGTTTTTGTTTTTTTGTAGAAAGAAAATCGCAGCTCCATTCCCTTTGAATGTGTGCCATTATAGTCCCGCCAGCACGGTGAACGCCCTTCAGGGTCCATCCCATCCAGGGTAATTCCTTGCAATACATGCTTCTGCGTCTGTTCCTTAATCAGTTTTATATGTTTTTTCCAGTTCAACTTTCTTATGAAGATTATAAATCAAGTATTTTGACAAAAGGAGAGGCAGCTTACTCATTACAAATGATTGAGAGGGATATGTTTTAGCCCTAATCTTTATGAATGAGCCTTTCAATGGCCGACATAAATCTGCCTCTTATCTGTGGTGTCCCCTGTGATAATCGTATAAAAAATGTTGATGACTTTTGTGTTTTATTAACATGTATCGTTATTCTGTCTCTGGATATTGTAATATAAAGTGATTTGATGCTTTTGGAGGGAAGATAAGTTCCGTTTGGCCAAATCGGTTCTGGTGTTTGTAAAGCCAAATGTCACCAAATCGGTGATTCTGATGACAAATATTTGCAGGAGAGTGAAGAAACTTTTTAAGGTTTTTATAAAATTAGTGTAAATAAAAAAAACTTTTTTCAAAAACAAAATTCAAAGAAAGTAAAGATCCATAAAAAAAAATTAAGATGAGCAGAAACAATGTCTTATGATAATTCAAATTTAAAATAACTTACAATCGATTTAATGAAACCCAAAACGAACACGAATTAAAATAAATAATCACATCAAGCACACTGGTAAAAGATATCAATACAGATGAATAATCAAATCCCAAAACCAGTAGAAATCATAGACATCTCAATAGCACTCCCTAAGTAAAGAGCCAACCAAGTGTGCTCTCTTTGTATTTTTTTTTTTCACCAAGGCACTTCGTAAGGAAGGAGTTGTGATTGAAATTTATAAGGGTGTCCATTCAATTGGAAGCTAAAAGTTCTAAGGCTCTTCTTAAGAAATAAAACTGATTGGAGGGCAGGAAGCCCTCGCCCAAGATATCCAAAAAATTGAAATAATATGCTATGTAATTTGCCTATAGTTTACACATAGTAATTTTTATTAAGAAAGGGGGGCATGTTTTATCCTTGGACCTCAAAAAGGCACAAGATATTAAGGTGAAGCTTTCAAGGAACGCCAAGGGGAGGGTTGAACTAAATCAAAACACACCGTGTGCATTCAGAGTCTCAAAAAGGAGTAACTCAGGATGCATTTTTACCAACTGTTTTTTGTCAGTAATTAGCATAATGTCCGTTTCGAATCCAATACGTAAAATCCCTGAACGAGAGAGTAAAACCGCTGCATTTACCGACCGAGATTTAGATTTCGGTACATATCATGTCACTATTTTAATGCTGTTTATTTAACTAAATGGAAAATTGTAGTACCATCTGTAAACTCTAGGCAGGAGTCGGTAAAATTTGAGGGCAACTAGCCCCCCTCTCTCGCCCACCTTTTCCTCAAACTCATCCAATCAAAATTTTTAGATAGCCATTTTGTTCAGTGTTGTGGATTTCCAGATAGAAATTATGTTTTTGAGGAGTACACTCCCCCACAGCCCTCAGGGCAAGGGTTGTAAGTTATGCCCTTGGGGCATATAGGGTTTTTTCTGAGCGCATCGTCGTAGAAACTTCAAAAAGGGCTCATTCGATTGGAAATTGAAATGGCTAGTGCCCTTTTTAATAGTCGAAAGTGATTGGAAGGAACCTAACACCCCTTCTTCGTCCACCATTTCCCCAAACATATCCATTCAAAATTTTGAAATAGCCATTTTTTTCCACGCAGTTAAAGTTCAGGAAATTATACCTTAGAGCAGGACCCTCCCCCCACAGTTTTAAGGGCAACGGTTAAAAGTTATGCCATGGGAGTAGTAATCAACCTTATACTTTGCCAAGGCCCCTGTACCAGACAGGTTTCTGGTGGGTATAGTCTGGTTTGATGGGTACAATCTGGTTTGGTGGGTATAATCTGGTTTGATGGGCATAGTCTGGTTTGGTTTTTAAAAGAGAGTGAGTACCCCCTCACATGGCCTTCTGGATTCTATGGAAGCTATAGCAATTTCAACGTTATTCTATAGAAGCTTTGCATAACGTGTTATGAAGGACAAGTTGTTCTGACGCAATTTACATGGACTAGATTTCTAATTCATGGTATACATGTCTTTTTAGGGATAAACCCGTGTTAGAAAACCAGCGCGTCTTGTTTAGCTGTTAATATATTCAATTATTTTTTGTATATATTCAGCTTTCAGATTAGGATTTTCAACAGTTTGAATAGTTCATTCAACCTATCAGTATCGGTATTTTTGCGATCATTTGCATAGATATGGAATATTCTAAGCAGCTTCTGGTGAGTAAAATTTTCTCATTATTATAATAAAAAGAAATTGTCTCGCAATTAAGTTAAGGAAGAAATTCCTTCCTTACACTTTTTTTTCACCGTGTTGTTACCTCTTTTAAAAAGCTTCCTTCTTTTAAATATTAAACGGTCCATGTATTTCAATTTTAGTAAATATTCAAAAAAAGAGAGGCATGTTCACTTTGATTTTGGCTCGTTGTATATGAAAAATTAAAATAGAATTTGCATATTAGTTTCGACAGATATGAAAGGTCGCCTCCCTCCTCAATATCTTGCTCTTTACACTAAAGTTCAAATTTCGTTCAAATCACAAAGGTTGGTTAAGATATCTCTTTTGAAAATGCTAAAAAAAAATCGTTTTACTCGTAAATTCAAATTTCAGGAGGGACTTAGCCCCCCCCCTTCCCTCCAACAATACAAAATATTAAAATATAATGATTATATTCGATAGAAAACGCTAAGTATGCTTTTTTCTATTATGTAAAACAAAAACCCACTCCCTCAATTGCTGTATTACAATCATAATTCTTTAGTTTTAGTTATTTCGTTCAATCTGTGGCTTTTCACGTAATCCTCTTAACAATACAGCAATTTCCAAAGCTTAGCAGGTAATATCTTGGCTCATTGTCATGAATTGAAACCTGTTTCTGAGATCTTCGTCCTTCAAAGTGAAATTTTGAAAGACGTATTTATTAAGCTATTAATTGTTTAAAGCATATTCAAGCCTAGGTAGCATACTAGGACTCCCAAGGCTGTTCAGTATGATGAATGTATGTACGCGAAGGAACATTTGAGCAGAAAAATATTGATTTGTAAAAAGTAGCAGGCATTCTAAAGCACTAATAGATTGAGCGCTACAAGTTTCAGAATCGACTTTATAGGTCAAATTATATCACGGGAAGAGGGTTTTAAAATCCCCCTTCCCTCCAAACTCAAAATTTTCAAAAATTTTATTTTAAACCTTTTTAAATATTTCTAAAGTGCTAAGACATAGAGTGCTACAAACATCAGAATAAGCTTTAGAGGGCAATTTATCTGTAAAAGAGGGCTTATTATTTCATTACTAAATTTTTCTTCTTTTTTAAGGATGTTGAGGTGGATTCATGCAGTCACCCTCCCTCCGAAAAGAGACCAAGATGGGATGATATCACATCAATGCAAACTGCAAGACCATCAGTCATCAGATTTGCTAGTTCGATGGACCAGCCAGGAGTCTCTATGCAACCTGACAAGAAATTCGAGTCTGCCTCATCTGATCAAGATGGAGGGAACACTCCTCTTCATGCCTTGCCAGGGACTTCTGATGTACAAGCGCAGCCAGAATTTGTAAATGTATATATATATATATATTTTTTTTCCGTACATTTCTATCTGACGCTGTTTCCGCACCACGTTATAGACTAATTGAATATACGCTAAGGGGTTAGAAACATAATTTCAACCTGTAAGAATATTTCGGCGTGCGTGTGTTTGTGTGTGTGTGTGTCAGTATGTGTGTGTGTGTGTGTGTGTGTGTGTGTGTGTGTGTGTGTTTGTGTGTGCGTGTGTGTGTGCGTGTGTTTGTGTGTGTGTGTTATTAACAAAATTTGTAATTGATTATACATTGTTTTGTAAATAATGCTATAAGCAAAAATTTGTAATTTATTATGCATTTCGTCAAAAAAAAACTTAACCCATTCATTTTCTAGTTTCAGGGGGAAGCTTTGAAAACTTCTGCCTTCCCTAGCCCGGGACTTCTAAGTATCATGGGTAATTGTCCCCTCTCGTCGGATGTTAGTGAAGGTACGTTATTTGATATCCCCCTGGATTTTCAATTTACATCTGAAGAAATGGACAGTCTTATGCAAATTGTTGGGCCTAATTTTTCAGGGGGCACTTTTAACGATAACTTTACTATTAGTGAATTAGATCCTGTACAAATAGGCACAGGACATGAAAATAGTGCTATGTCCCCGGAATTGCGTGAATTTTATTTGTTAGAGTCTGCTCTAAGCCATTTGCAAACATATAGGGTAGATTTTAACCCTCCCGAGGAAAACGCGGGCACTATTTTAACTGACCCTGTGAATGTTCTCCATAGTTACATCGACAGAATTCGAGCAAAAATTGAGATTCAGATTCAGAAATGGGGGGGTCAAGGGGGAGTTAAAGCATCGGTGAATCAAAAAGTTTATTTACAAAAGGGAACATCCGGGGATATTTTTTATTTTCATTTTTCAACTGGCAACCAGACTTTTTACCCAGGTCTAAACGAATTTAAAGACAACTTTTTCAACTGGGTAAATAAACTAATTTCAACTTTGGACACGTTTAATGAGAGAGGAAGTGGGTCCACAATTTTATACATTGAACACATGGATCTGAATCTCAGTAGATTTAAAAAAACTTTATTTTAAGGGGAGGGCGGGGTAAAAGAATAAAATGCCACCCAGATTTGTCGGTTACAGGAGGGATTCAAGGTTTCAATTTTGACACGGGGCTGCAATGCTTTAAGTATGCATTTTTAGCAGCAGCCCATAAAACATTATATAATGAGTCAACAATGAAAAATCTCGATGGACTTGCACGTAATGGCGGAAAAAAATTCCCTAAAGTAAATTTTGATTGTTTAGTAGGGAAGTATCCGGTGTCCTTGAGAGAAATAAGCATATTTGAAAAAGCAAATGAAAATCTTGGGGTGGGGGTGGTTTTTCTCCAGTATGACACTGAATTTGTAGATGGGGGAAAAAAACCAAATAAAAAAGGGGTTTTGTATTCATTGAGGACACCGTCAGTAGATAATGTTAAAAATTGGGTATGGGTTATTTACGAACTTCCAAAAGATGTAAATTCCTATGGTCATTTTTCCCCGTTACAGCAATAAGTCGACTCCTATCTCAAGGTGTGAAGAAAGGAGAACGTTTCTATTGCCCCTTGTGCCTTTCCCCATTCACATCTGAGCGAACATTCTCAGATCACATGAACCATTGCAAAATTCATGGGAATCAAAGAATTGAAATGCCGGTAGAAGGCAAAGACACTTTACAATTTAAAAATTTCCAAAATACCCTGCTACAAGTTGATAAAGTGTCTTTGGATTGTGAAACAAGACTGGTTGAGGTATCAGACCCATCAAGTCCAAATATAGTCAAGGAACACAAACTAGTTGCGTGTTCCTACGCACATGCTCGTCGCGATTCCAACAATAAAATGCAATTGGAAGAGTTTTTTTTTGGCTATGGATGAGGAGGGCAGCATGGAAAAGTTATTGGTTTGTTTAATAAAAACAGCAAACGGGGCAATTTCTCGATTACGTCACACCAATTACCCGATGACATTGTCAGATAAAGAGCAACTGGCGTTGGAAAAGGGGACGATTTGCTGGGTATGTAGGGGCGCTCTTGCCCCAAAAGACGCGGTCCAGGACCACAATCACCTTATTGACCCCGATTCAACGGGAAAAAGTAACTTTCGGGGGTGGGCTCACAATTCATGTAATTTAAAAATTAAACAGCAACTTTTTCTTCCTGTTTTTATACATAACTCTAACTACGATCTAAAGTATGTGCTACCAGCATTGGCGCATCTTCAAAGAAATGGAACAATAGATGATGCATGGGTGATAGACAGCTTTACCTACAAAATCATACCTAAATCATCGGAAAAGTTGCTTGTTTTGGAATTAATGTGGAAATTTGTTGAAGCCGACGTTGAGTACACGAATAAAATTCACTTTTTAGATTCATACAGTTTTTTCCCTTAATCATTGAGCGAATTAATTCGAGTGCAGAAAAACGATGACGGTTGCAATGCTTTCCCCCTTCTCAAGCAACAATTTCCAAATGATTTATATGATTTGTTAACGTTCAAGGGCATATATCCTTATGACTATTATTGTTCCATGTCGAGATCCGCCGAGGAAACTATTCCTCCAATTGAATCGTTTTACGACAGTCTTCACGATCGTAGTTGCACCCCCGAGGAATACATTTTTGCTAAAAAAGTTTGGGCAGAGGGAGGGTCTAAAAATGGCTTTGACTACTGCAAGCTGTATTTGTCGAGTGACGTGTTAACTCTGTTAGACATTATGTGTAAAAATACGGATAAAATCTATGAGGAGTTTAATCTTGATTTGGGCTATTATTTTTCATCTCCTCATCTAGTGATGGACCTCATCCTAAAAATTAGTGGGGAAAAAATTGGGCTAATCACAGACATTGATTAGCATCTGTTCATTGAAAAGTCAATGAGGGGGGGGTTTTGTTTTTCACGGGGATCGTATCTTGGAAACTGATCCAACAGGAGAGAAGACGGGGACAAAATCGGATGCAGTTTTCCTCGATATGAATTCTCTCTACCCCTCGACCATGTGCCATTATGCACTACCTTGCGGCGACTATAAATGGCTCAATGACCCTCAAGCTCCCCATTTCCCCAACATTAACAGTGTTGAGGAGAATGGCCCGGTTGGATGGTTTTTTGAAATTGATGGAGAGATACCAGTCGAGCTTCACGATTCAGTAAAGGATTTTGTTTTCCCGTGCATCAATGGACCTGTGACTAAGGACTCTTTTGAGCCCTCGCAATAGGTGTTTAGTCGAGGTGGACGGATTGCATTGGACACCTTCAAAACAAAAACTTATTGCTGACCTTCTGCCAAAAAAAAAACATAGTTGTACATCATGTAGCTTTAAAATGGATGTGCAACAACGGTTTCAACGTCACAAAGGTTCACAGAGCACTCCAGTTTAGTCAAAAACCCTATTTGAAAACGTTTGTTGACACTTTTGTCAACAAACGTTCTGAAGCGCAGACGAAAGCCGAAAAAGAAATTTATAAACTCATTTTGACTTCGGCTTTCGGCAAAATGTGTGAGAGTGTTCGCCATAGGAATCGTTGTGACGTCGTGACCGATCCCGAACAATGTGCTAAAATTATTGCCGATCCAAATTACACTTCCTTCACAATCATTGGCCCGGACATGGTACTTTTGAATAGGAAAAAAAGACGCATTGTCTTGAATAAAAATATTGCTGCAGGCAGTGCGATCTTGGAGATCTCAAAAAAGCTCATGTTGGAATTCTACTACAATGTGGCTAGGGTACAGTGGCCGGAAAAGGGGCAAGTAGAGGTCTGCTACGGGGACACGGATTCTCTACTGTTAAAAGTAAAAACCGCTAATCTAATTGATGATTTGGCGCACGGTGAAATTATCAGCTCACGGATGGACTACACTAATTGGAGTGGTCTTTACCCAGAGCTAGTAAAACGTCGGGCACCAAATCAGCTTTTATTTATTAAATCAGAAACAGGAAGCAACTTGATTTCCCGTGGTATGTTTGTAAGTCCGAAGGTGTACTTTATACAGACACACGACGAGGAAATCAAGAAACGTTGCAAAGGAGTACCCACGCGCTATGTGGATAAGAATTTCGACATGGACATTTATAGGAATTCTATTGTTCAAAATACAATTCCACGAGCCAAATTGCTGGCAATTCGTTCTCTCAAATACAGGAACTTTACTGTAAATATAGAAAAAATTGCCATGAGTACCATTTCCGACAAGGTCTATGTTTGTCAAGATGGTGTGACTACCCTCCCCCTTGGACACTATTTAACTTCAGACCGGGCCGAATGTGTTACCCATAGGGAAAGTCTCGGTTTAAATAAACTCCTGTAAATTATTTCCTAAAACCTTTGGGGGGGGGGGCTCGCCCCCCGGGGGGGCCTCGCGGCCCGGGTGGGGAGGGGCCTCGTGGCCCGGGGAGGGGGGCGGCCGCCAGCGCGGGGGGCGCACCGCCACTATCAAAGTTATCTTTTTTTTTACTTAGAGCAGATTTTTGTGCTTTTGTAAATATTTCATTAAAAAAAAGTGATATTTTTTTTCAAGTGCTTTAATCTAATGTTGTATTTTTTCTCTATAAATAAACAAAAAAAGTGAATTTATTTAAGTGTTTTTTCTCTGTGTGCCTATATAAATGTTGTATTTTTATTATAAATAAATTTAAAAAAAGTGTATTTTTTCATGTTTAATGTGCTTTTTTCAATGTATTGTTACTTTTTTTTCTATGTATATAATAAAAGAAAAATATGATTCTTTATTCGTCTTCTTCTTGAAGAACAGAGTAGTAGGGAAATTATTTAGTCGTTAGACAATTAGGGTCTACAGTTAGTTGTCCAGGTGAACTGTTGAAGGGAACATGTATCAATTTAAAACACCATTCAGATCGTTTCTGTGTGGACCCTCAATGTCGGGCAAAACAACACTCTTAACTAAAATAATTAAAAATTGTGATAAAATATTTGCGGAAAAGCCAAAAAAAATATACTATTGCTATAGTATTTGGCAGGAGTCATACGATAAAATAAAAGCAATTGCTGCCACCATGGGATCGGTGCAGATACAGTTCATACAGGGACTTGATGTTTTCAGCATTATTGAACCAAACTCTTGGCTGATCATTGACGATCTGGCTGAATCTATTGAACAATGGTCCCAG
>JAQQPU010002167.1:40651-56974 GCA_029168905.1 Artemia sp. Kazakhstan ARC1039 | reverse complement strand
CCAACGAAAAGCGCCCCCCCCCCCCCGTCGAATTCTCTCCAGACAGTTCCATCCTCGCTGGAAATCCCCCTCCCCGTAAAATTGCTTGCTGACGACTCAGCCTGAAAAATTCTCCGTAGAATTCTTTGATTTGAATTGGATACTAATCTCTAATCGGTTTCTTGATCAGTTCAGAAATGCCCCCTTCCATGGGACTTATTTCTCGGAAATCAAAACATGCGGAAAATAGCACCCGTATCATCTCCACATGTAATATCTGGCAAAGAGGTATGTAAGACAATTAAAAAGAATTTCGTATAGTAGTTCTGTCAAATCCCCTCATTGTAACATTTCCCCTGATAAATTCCCCCCTAGGAATTTCCCTCTCCAAGGAAGATTCTCCCAATAGGACCCAAGCCCCCTCCCCTGAAAAATATCTATACTTCCGAATAAGAAATGCTATACGTAAACAATGGGCAAATCTCATAACTTACAGGCCTCTCCCCACTGACCGTGGGGGGTCATTTTACACCTAAAGACATAGTTATTTGATCTTTTAACTATACTGAACAAAATGGCTATCCAAAAATTTTGATGAGATGACTTTGGGGGGAAAATGGGCGTGGGAGGAGGCCCAGCTGCCCTCCAATCTTTTTGGTTACTTAAAAAGGGCCCTAAAACTTTTCATTTCCTTTCGAATGCACCCTCTCCCGATCTTCTAAGAACCACTATTTCAGTACGGTCACCCAATTCAAGATTCCTTGAATTTTAAGGGATGTTTCCTCCCTATTTAGCTGCCACCACATTATTAAAGAAGAGAAGGCGGAGTTATGAAAAGAAGGTGGAGTTATTATTAAAGAAGGCGGAGTTACGAAGAAAGGTGTGCACTGATGTGTCCCAAAAATCTTTGACGGAGAGTATACGAACCCCCCCCCCCCACAAACCTTTGTCAACTCGTAAAAACGTAACAAAAATGGACATAAACAAATTTTGCATGCGTTTTTTAGTTTTTTTTTGTAACTGATATTAAACTCATCAAAAGATATTAAAATTCTCATCAACTTTTAGGGGGTCTTTCCCCCTTTTTTTGAAAATCAGCCAAATTTTCTTAGGCGCGTAACTTTTGATGGGTAACACTAAACTAGATAAATTTTATATATTTGGAATCAGCATAATAAGCTGATTCTTTTTATGTATCCTCTCATTGAGTTTTGGTTACTATTGAGCCGAGTCGCTCCTTACTTACTGTTCATTACCGCGAACTGTTTGATTTGGTCAAAAAAGAGAGGACGTTCTAAATTGACCGAGGAAAGCATTCTGAAGCTATCTTAAAAAACTTAAAGTACTAAGTATAATGTATGTATTCTTTTCAATCTGATCAACGTGTTCCTGGTAATGCACTGTCACTGTTCTGAAATGGTGATTAATGAGTTCAGTTAAATCAAAATAATTTTGTGTATTTTCAGAAAAACTTCTATTTTTCTGTTGAAAAAAGAAACACATTCATGAAAAAAAAAAACTTGCTTTTGAAAATACTTTAATAAATTAAGAGCAATCTCTCATTACAATATTTTTTTGTGATTTCAAATTACGCGTGTGCACATAGAGGGGGGGGGGAGTCACATAGAGGAAAGGAGGTTATTGTAATGAGATATCCCTCTCCCTTGAAACCGTAAAACTGCTCCTCTCTTTTATAATCAGCAAAAAAAAAGGATAAAACAAATAGGTAAATAGGAGTTTCATTTTAGGCTGATTAGGAACATATACGATTTATGACCATTACATTCAGTGTGTCTGAGAATACTGGAGCAAATTCTTCAACCACCTAATTGAAGATAAATAATATGTCCTGTTTTTCATGATCAGGAAGCGGGATTTTTCGGAGAGGTGATCAGTTTGAAAAACAGTGTATACGTTTCTGTTAGGATAGGAGAGAAATTGTACCCCCAAAACAAAAATTGAAATCATCTTGCCTCCACTCGCAAACAAAACTGTCCCTTAAACTTTAAGCTCGATCCGCCAGTCATCAGCAAATTATAATTTTGAAATTATAATTTGGAATTTGCTCACTAAAAAAGAGAAAAGGTCTTTATCTCCCCTAAAATCAGAGTCCATCCATCTACACGCGGAAAATAATCTAATATTGATTTTTTCTCCGTAAATGGAACTTTTAGATCTTCTTTATTTAATAAATGATGCCGAAATTTAATCAGGCAGAGCAACAAAATTTGCATCACCCTGACCAGTTTATCACCCTGACCAAATTTGCATCACCCTGACCAGGCGTCCCGGGCTTTAGATGTCTTCTGTTGAACTTATTTTTAAAACTTTCTTGATCAATCTACGAACAATATATTTTTGATGCATTATTTTGTCCCATAATGTCTTGTGTCTAATATGTCTCCGTACGGATTTTCCGTACATTCCGTCCGGATGGTTTCCGCGAAACTTTTGCTCACCATTTTTGTTGTGAGTTTTCATAATCAACGCTTGCTGTTCTTTATTGTATCTTTCCCTGACTGTAGGCCTACACCACAGATAATAGCCTTAATGATCAGTAATAAAAAAAAAGTAATTTTGCATACTGCAACAAACAAAAATAACAGACTTTTCAAATCCAATTTTGTTTTTGAGAAACCCTATTGTGCGTAGGTTATCTTTATGACTGCTTATATTTTTTCCTCTCGTTTATTTATTATAACAATTTATGTTTTAAATTACAGGGCTCATATGCGATACCTGCCGAGATTCCTAGTCAAAACATACATCGAATAAATTGCACAATCAGTCCTAGTAACCCCAATTTGATGGCTTATGTTTCCCGGGGAGACATTTGGGTTACACACCTACTAACAGGTAAGCCCCAAGCCCCATTTCGATTAGTATATTAAGTTTCGGAAAAACTCCACGTCTTAAGAAGGTTAAACACTGATTATGGAGGGGGGATTGCGTCTTGTCCTAATCATGGCTGTCCCCATAGCAACAATGTAGTAAAGAGCGTACTCCAGTCCATATTAGCCGAAAATTTTGAAACACGCTAAAAAAAACTGTTGGGGGATAATTATTGTCAATAAACACTGATTCAGAATTGGTACCAGTAACACTGTATGTCGAGGTAACGGTAACAACCGTAACAACCGTACGTAACGGTAACAACCGTAAGGAATCATTGACTGCTATTTTAAGAGGACTTAGATGATGAAAATGTCTTGGCTTCGGTTAGAACAATTCTTCTTTATGGATGCAAAACTTGGTTGGTGAAGCAACTACCAGTCTGTGAAGTATTCTCATGATAAACCTGCGTAATCACATATCAAATGTGGATATGCGACAAATGTGCGGCATCAAGAGAAACGTTGCCCTCACGATCAAATAATTCTGATTGAATTGGTTGGGCCCTGTCTCACGGAAGCCACCAGAGTACCGAAACCTTCTAGCTGAGTCGCTCAGCTCTTAGAAAAGACGCCGAGAAGGAAAATTAATGGAATGGGATAAGTCTGCGAACCAAGATTAGAATATTGGAAGCTACAGTGATGACAGTGGTCAAATATGGCTCTGAAGCATGGGCGTTCCGAAAAGCGGATGAAGATTTGCTAAATGTTCCCCAGAGAAATTGCCTGCGGACTGTTTTAGGCACCCGACTGACTGACCGTATTTCAAACTGTAGGCTCTACGAAAAATATGGTTCCATCCCGCTTTCTAGGGCTATAATGAAAAAAAGATTGAGATAGCTAGGGCACGTTCTGCGGATGAAGGATGATAAATTGCCAAAAATCGTCATTTTTGGCCAATTGTATCGGTCAGTGGTCGGCAAACCTATTATCCAAAGAGCCATATGTAAACATTACAATAATTTCTAGAGAATTCGGAACCAAATCTGTTTAGTAAACGGTTTTTGCACTAAATAAGTAGTACACTAAATAAAACTAAATTTCATACTAAATAAATATTTATTAATGCAAACAATATGCTTGCATCTCCTTGTAAATTTTGAGTCAGTCAGGTTTATACCTGGTTGTTTTAATTTTTGCCATGATTCCAAGTTCTCATCAATAAGAAGGCTTCTCAGTTTACTCTTGATAATGTTCATGCTTGAAAAAGATTGTTCGTATATATAGAACCGAAAAGGGAAAGAACGGCAAACGCAAGCTATTTCAGCTGATCGTAAGAGTCAGAAATACTATTCCAAGCGTTGAAACTGCTCATGCCTTCCTTCTCCAGATTATTCAAAGCCGACCACTTGTATTGTGAACCAAGATCGTATTTTTTACTTCTCCACTATTTCAAATTCAACACAAAGATGTTCGAATTTAAAGGGCCATATCCAGGGGCGTCCCGAGGCTCTTTTATGTAATGGGGGGGGGGGGGGTGATGTTCGTAAATTTTACCGAATCGCTACCTGATTTATGCCGAATTTTCTGCAGAAATCAAGAATTTTGCTAAATTTCTACCGATTTTGCAAAATTTCTGCCGAAATTTTCACCTTCGGCGAAAATTTTTCCGAATGCCAACAAATTTGGGGGTGAGGGGGGGCATGCCCCTTCCCCCCTTTCGGGGCGCCCCTGGCCATATCTCATTTTTTTTCAAATCCAACAACAGTAGTTCAAAGTTATTAATGTCAATTTCAAGGGAAGAAAATTTCAACTCGGTTATCGTAGTATTAAGAGGAGTTTTGATAAATGTTAAAGCTGCTCTGCTGTTTTTGAATTCCTGAAACCTGCTGAGAAATTATTTCCTCATATTTCAAATTTTTGTTTTAAAATGGTGTTTATCAATAGAGGAATTATTTTCTTGTCGATACTTCAGCAGGCTCAGAAAGCGAAACAATGTTTCCCTCTCGATATCCTGAGCAAAAATGAATATTTTTTTTCGAGTGTTATTGCTTCCTCTAACATCAAAAAAATTAAGTTTCCTTTCCCTTTTACTTTACGATTAAGCTGATTTTGATAAGACGTAACGTCTACCATGGCATAAAAGTTTGGACTCACTGATCGTCGGTTAGCTCTAGATATTGAATGCCCTTCTCAAGGAAAAATGCATTAATTCCTGGAAAAAGGGATGCAAAACGTTTTGAAACGTCCCCTCCTGATATCCAACGTACATTGTTATGAAGTAGAAAATCAGCGTAATCACTCTCCATTTTAAATAAAAAATCTCTGAATTGGCGATTAAGAGCGTTAGCTAAAATGGAGCTGATGATTTTAATCACTAATTTCATAAGTTTGTAAATTTCTTCCGGGAATGTTTGCGCACGAAGCGTTTCTTGGTGAATAACACAATGGTATACAAGTATCTCGTGATTAGTTTTTTCTCTCAAAAAAGCAACAAACTTTTTCTTACGCCGATCATACGTTTGGCCCCATCTTTTGTAATCAACGCAACTTTATCGAGGAAATATTATATTTATCCATATTACAGCACTTGGGATATCTTCTCACGTGTCTGACCTTTGAGTGGTAATAAACCTAAATGTTCTTCTTTAGGGTCTGAATGAGATATAAATCTTACAAAAAGTTAAACTTGCACTGTGTCATTTATGTCATAAGACTTGTCAACTGCTGTTGGAAAGCCGAAACCGATTTCAGATCTTCAATATGCTGTGTGTTTTCAGAATATCTTGATTTTTTCAGAATCAGAATCTTGATTTTCTTTGTCCTTGATTTTTTCAGAATATCTGCTTTGTTCTTAAAATATTTTAACTTAAACAAAATATTGTACATATTCTCTATTTAAGGAATAATTTCAATTTATCAAAATGAGATGCAACTTTTTTCTTATGAAAATATTACTGTGCTTTCTGTGGATATTTGTGCCAGAGCCACACTCAAGGGACAAAGAGCCACATGCGGCTCTGGAGCCGTACTTTACTGACCACTTGTCTAAGGCTCAACGGAAAGAAGGTCGTCCGCGGTTGGGGTGGGAGGATGTCATAAAGTAATATCTAAAGAAATAAAAACTTCCTGTGAGGGGGTAAAAAAGGAGGCTTTTCTTTATTTAGTCCACAATACAGGAAATTACGGACTAATAAAATAGCTTCCTCCTTTCCTTTCTCCATCCCTTTAGATCCTTCATTTCCTTTTTCAATCTTCCTAATTTCTTTTCGATTGCTGCTTTTCCTTTATCAGTATCCCTCCTTTCTTTTTTCCATTCCTTTAGATTCCTCCTTTTCCTTTATGGACCTTCCTCATTTTTTTTCTCCTTTCTTCTATTAGTTTCTTTCATTTCCTTACTCCTTTCCTTTCGATCCCTGCTTTCCTTAATTAGTCTCCTTATCGGCTGATATAAGACGATTAGAGGAGGCCACACCTTCCTCATTTTTTTCGAACTTCTTATTGGGTATTGCGTCCAAAGTAAAAAAGAAAAAAAAGAGGTGTGCTCAGCTTTGGCGTTTTAAATGCTTTTTACCTTATTGCCCAAAGATGGAGGATTATTATTACTGTTATTTGTGGGTTAAAAAAAGGGTATTGCACCCAATAAGACCAGGGTCTAAGATCGTAATTATAAATGCTTGCTGTTAAATAATTTTAACTTTTTTTTTTTGAGTAATGAAATTGAAGGACTGGAAAACATAAAGGTTGCATTTTTTTGGCATTTGCCAAAATTTTTTGGCAAAGGCCACATTTGCCAAAAAATCTACCGTATACTGAAATGAAAATTATATTAATGTTCTCCAAGAAAACACACATGCTTTGTCATGCGAAACTTTAAAATACAGTCTCCCAGAAATTAAAGATTTGTTTATTCAAATTTTTCCTTTGATTGTCCCTTTTACCCTAAATTAATATATGCACATGTACCTGAGGCAAGGGAGTGGAGGCATCACGTGAAAAATCATAGGTCTTTTGTCAAAAATGTGCAAAAGGTTGTCAAAAAGTTTACATTTGAGGAGTTAGATTTGTTAAAGGTTTTCTAAATTTTCTTTTAGCATTTGTGTTATAATTTTCTATATTATACACAGAGAGAATGTGTTACAAACTTCAGCAATACAAAATGCACTTGTTTTAGTGTCAAAAATATTTTAGTATGAAATAAACTAAGTGGCTACTGATTAATTTGTAAAATCACGCCTATATATAGGATGGGAAACTACCCTCTTTATCTGTTTGATCTGACTACGTTTTGATATACACGTTTTGAGACACGTTGTATACGTTTGATAACGTGGTGTCATTGACAAAAATGTGGCACTGCTCTAAAAACTTCGTAATTTTGAAACAACCCAAAAAAGAATTTTAGAATCATATTTTTCAGGTATGAAGAAGACCAAAGATGTGTCCAAAGGGCAAAAATATTTTATTTTGAAGTCCTTTGCACTAAATTTTTTTCGAAATTAATTAATAGAGGATAGCTCTCATCCTCAGTTAGTTCAAATGGTTCTAGGCGTTTACCCCCATCCCCCCCTCCGAAAATACACCTCCCCGAAAAATACCCCCCCGTGGAAAATAAGCCCCCCCCCCCCCGCAGAAAATACCCCTGCCGTGGAAAATACCCCCACCGCTGAAAATACCCCCCCCCCTTCGTGGAAAATTCCTCTATGGAGAGATCCTCTCACGAAAAAGGGCTTTCAAATTTGAGAATTTGTTTGAGTTTTAGTTTTTATTTCTGTGGGGGGGGGGGAATTTTGGTGCTTGTGTATTATGTGCCACTCACTCAAGTTTACGCTGTGAAAATCGAGAACACCAGTTTTTACGTTAGTTTCTTCGTTGCTTTAGAAATAAATTTGGGCTATAGATTCGCATATTAGAGGGGGGGGGGGTAAAGTCTAGTGGGTCCACATGCAAAATCTGTTTGGTACAAGTATTCTGTATGTTAGATAGATAGATAGAGAAGTGTATTTTAAAGCCAAATACTCGGCCATGAAGATAGTAAAATAACATAAATAACATACTTTGATCAGAGATCCTCATAAAACACTTAAATGAAACAATACATTACCTTAATAATAGTACTTAATACTTGGATAAAAACACTTAACACTTGAAAAAAAAAACAATTAAATGAAAAGTTAAATCTAATTTATACTGGGATTTTTTTTTTTTTTTTTTTTCACCAGTTCATTTATCTAAATTATTTTTTTTTTTTTATATTAAATTCCCAGATACCTCGCTATTCTTCTGTAATTTTTTAGTAACCATACCTAGAAAGAATTGTTTTATATGACTTAAATGACGGCCACCAGTTCAAATATCTAAATTATAGATAACAGAGCTGGCCTTGTTGAGGGGGGGACCAGCAGAGAGAAAAAACGCAATGAAAAAAACAAAAAGGAGGAGGGTATTTTCCGCGAAGGGGGAGGGGGTTCCGGTCGGAATTTTCCGTGGGGGGGGGGCCTTAATCGCTGGCCACCAGTTCAAATATCTAAATTATAGATAACATAGCTGGCCTTGTTGAGGGGGGAGGGGAACCAACAGAGAGAAAAAAACTCTATGAAAAAAAGGAGGGTTCAAATATTGAAGAAAATTGTTTGAAGAAAATATTGAAGTTAAAGAACTTTTTTGCTATAATTTTATTATGAAATTCTTTTTTCACTGGAAATTTCTATGGATAGATGCCATCCTAATTAATTTTTAAGTAAATATTCTCTTCTTTAAAAATATAGGTGGTCAGTTAATGCCTAATAGTCATTTGCTTTATTTTTGGTCCAAAGATTTTTTTTTTAATGAAATTGATAATCTTTTGGCACCAAAATTTTCCTTTTTCAATGTTAAATCCATACTATTAATTAACTTTGTTTATCAGGGGTGCCGGTGTGCCAAGGGAGAGGGCAGATTTTGAAAAAAAACTTGTTTACAATTTTATTAAAAAATCGAACAAAGCAAAATGGTCCTCCCTAGATTTTGAAAAATATTTTTTTTTTTTAAACCTTAAAAAAAGTCCTTGCTCTCCCTTTTGCATTTACATGAGTCAATGCCCCTGAAGTCTAGTTATAAATGATATTTGGGTTGAGCAATATTTTTATTTAATTTTCAGGATCGGAGTACAGATTAACGCACTCAAATCAACAGACAGGTGATATTAGGCAGGATACCCTTTCTTCAGGATTTCCTTCGTATGTGATGCAAGAAGAATTTTCTCGATATGAAGGGTTTTGGTGGCAACCCAAACAGGACACAGATGGCATTCATCGAATAGTTTATGAAGAAACGGACGAGAGCATGGTTGATATTATTACACTTGTTGCACCTGGCGGACGGAATTGTGAAACCGAACAATCAAGGTGTGTTCTGATTCCAAAAATTAGGGGTAGTATAGGGGATAGGTTCTGAGCTGTTCGGGGGGGGGCAGCTGGGTCATCTGCCTCAGGTTCCTTGGGTGGAGGAGGGGGTGGGGTTCGGCTGGTGGGCTGTCCACTTCGATAAATTTTTACTTTGATTTGGCTTTTTTGCTGTTATTTGAGTCGGGATTGGGGCACTGTAATTAATTTTTCCCCGAGCACTACTGACCCTAGGAACGGCTCTGGATATGTTGCTCTGTCTGGGAAATTATTGGAGAGACAGGAACGAAAAAAGAAAAACACTGAATCTTAAAAACAATAATTTAGATTTGATAAATTAATTTAGAACATAATAATCTAAGGAAATAATTCGATTAATAATCTAATAAATATAATATTTTAAATCGAAATAATATAAATAATAATAAATAACAGTAGTAAATAATTAAAATTTTTAATAAATAATTTAACAAGTTTAATTAAATTTAGTAAGTTTAAACAACAAACAGTAAATTTTCAACGTCTCGATTAATTTGGCAGCTAAAAGAAAAACGGTTATCTCGCGATGTGCCTTTTAACGTACCTCCCCAATATACTAATCATTATCTTCGCAAATTCCATTTTGTGCGCTTAAAGGGCCTTTAAGTGGCACCTTGTTCCTTTTCTTGCATGTAGAATTAAAACTAAAGCATACCATCCAATTCAAGAGTCAATGCTAGTTTTAAATCTTGCAGTCATCTATTACCCTTGCATAGATTCATTATTATCTTTTCCGTTATAACAATTTATAAATCTTATAATTCCGCCATTTTCAAAATTGTCGGTGACCCAGCTTAAATGAGTCAAACTACAAGCTGCTTTCAAACGATGAAATTGAATAAAAAAATAGAAAATTCTGAAAATGAACAAACGCTAAAAAGTTAGTTATTAAAAAAAACTATTAAACATTTTCAGATTTTCAATCGAATGGTATGTTTTTACTCTAGTTACATTAGATTGAAAGGAAGAAACAAAATATTCCTGCGAGGGTCTTGTGAAGGTCCCATTTTATATCTAATGAATAGCTATAAGAAGGACTATAAGTGATAATACACAGGGAAAGGCTATTTCCTGCACCGCTGACTCTAGAATTACCATAAAGTACTAGCGTACAGTACTAGCGGGATTTTTTATCCTTAAACTGTTGGGATAAGGTGATTCGTGTGTTGCACTTCCCACGGGTCTTATCTACCTCTAAATCTTCAAAGCTTGTAACGCCGGTGTTGTCAAATTGAACTGAAGGTGTGCTGACAAAATCTTTGCGAAGATAAATAACATAAATATGGTAGAACTCTGCCCACGTTGCAAGAAAATGTAACAAGAGCTCAAGGAGGAATTCAGTGCCGAGACTGCCTAAAATGGCTCCACTTTGGTTGCGCAGGTCTTGCGTATAATAAGGAAGCTGCTGACAAACTCCGAGGACAATGGCAATGCTGTAGTTGCAAATCTTCTTGCAACGACCAATATAAAGCAACTCCTCCACCAAAAGCACAAAATACTAGAGGGACTCCGAGAGAAGAATCCACCAAAAGCCAAGGTCCCTCGGTAAGCCAGCCTACGAAGCCCAAAGAGATTCCTTTGAGCACTAGTTTCCCAGATAACAACACAGAATGCAGCTACTGTCACAAAGATGTCGACATTGCCACCTCTTTCCGCTCCTTTTTCTGCAACGAGTGGGAACATGCCTCTTGCCGAGGTATAAATGCCGATCTCGTGCTGGTCATGAAGAGAGAAGACAACGAGTGTCTCCTGTTTAAATACGAATGCCTCTCCTGCTCCAAGCGAAAAGTAGCACTTCTACAGCTTCAAGTGCGACAGCTAACAGAAGCTCAACCTCACAGACCTCATGAGGTAACGCCTTCGAATCATAGTGAAAAACCCTCACCTCACGACATCCAGCCGATAATAAATGCAATTATTCAGGTAGAAGTAGAAAAGGAACTAAGAGAACAGAAAAAGATGAATTTTGTAGTCATGGGGCTACCTGAATCTACTGCTGTCAATGACACTACACAGATTGTCAAATTGACTCGAGAAAACGAGCTCGGGGCAAATATCGCTGAAGGGGAGATACTAGAAACCGCCCGGATTGGAAGACCAAAAGAAGATGGTAGTCCACGTACTTTGTTAGTTAAGCTAAAAAAATCACAAGAGCTTGAAGTGAAAAGGCAAACTATCCTGAGGACAGCTCCAAATCTATCAAAAATCATCAAATGAAGAAACTTGTAACAAAGTATATATAAGCCCGGATCTCACGCCCATGCAGAGACAAATCCTCGCCGTGAAGAGACAACAGAAGAGGAATGCCCGCACCCAGTGTGATCGTCAAATGGAGATGCCATTGGAGCATTGGAGGCGAGGTAAAGACTCCAACGAAGAGCAACGGCAAATATGAAGTGAAATAACCAAAGCCAAACAAATGCCACCATCCTTCAAGCCTAACAAAAAAGTTACTAAAGAGAAAACACTAAAGATACTATATTTAAATGCTGATTCACTACCAAACAAATTATCAGAATTAAAAGTAGAAATTGCAGCAAAGAACCCAGACATAGTAGCAGTGGTCGAAGCTAAGCCTAAACATGTCGATATCTCCCAACTTTACCAGAGTTGGCCATCAACGGATACAAAAGCCACACCTTGAACATAGATCAAGAAGAAGGTCGGGGAATTATTTGCTACATCTTAGACAATTTATCAGTCCAGAAAGTATCATCAACAACAAATGGACAGGAAATTGTTTGGCTTCAGATATCAAACACAAACCAAGCATCTTTAAATTTGGCTGTAGTATACAGAAGTTCAAATAGCACAGCCGTGAATGACCAAGTACTCTTTAAAGATATTCACGCTATGTGTCAAAGATTAAAAGAACCAACTCTCATCATTGGAGATTTCAATTACCCTAACATAGATTGGGACCTTCCACACCTCCTAGAGCATAGCGGGTCACCCTCACAGAGGGTATTTCTGAAGATAAGGAACGATAATTACCTAGAACATCTTATTAAAAAACCAACAAGAATCCGAGGAAGCGACAAGCCAACACTACCGGACCTAGTCTTATGCAGTAATACGGAACTAATAAAATAACTTACTATAGGTCCTCCAGTTGG
Source organism: Artemia sp. Kazakhstan ARC1039 (assembly GCA_029168905.1). Lineage (NCBI taxonomy): Eukaryota > Metazoa > Arthropoda > Branchiopoda > Anostraca > Artemiidae > Artemia > Artemia sp. Kazakhstan ARC1039. The sequence continues at coordinate 44,626 of JAQQPU010002167.1, read as the reverse complement.
AAAATCGGACCACGCTTCAATTTACTTAGAGGTGATTATAAGTTGTGAAACTATGAGAAAAAAGAGAGGTGGATGTATTCAAAAGGTGATTACAATACCATGTGAACGGAGCTAGAAGTTTTCAACTGGACTGAAATACTAAATAACACAGATCTAGTAGATGTCATGTACAGAAAGTTTGCATCCGTAATCATAGACCTCACAAAGAAGTATGTACCAATTGTCAAAATATTCAAAGGACCGCCTCTAAAACGAGAGATCCTTGACCTAATAAAAACCAAGCGGCAAGCCTGGGAGACGCTCAAGCAGACTGATACCGAAAGTAATCGTAGAAATTATCCAGAATCGCCGACAAAGTCAGGAAAGCCACTAGACAAGAAGCAAGCGAAAAGCAGAGGAAAGTAGCCGAAAACTCAAAGATCAACCCCAAGGCGTTTTGGAACTTTGTGAGCTCAAAAAGAAAAGAACAGCCGGTTATTCCCGATCTTAGAAACTCAGCAACAAATTTAACAATCAGTGACCCAATAGCTAAAGCCAACCTACTAAATCAGCAGTTTTCCACAGTTTTCACAACAGAGAGGGACAAAGATGAAAGTCAAGAGGAATGTCAGCCACTAGACGCAGGCAAATTTGAAGAAATAGAACTGACAATACAAATGGTCTACGAAAAACTAAAAAATCTAAACCCTTACAAATCAGAAGGTCCAGATGGCCTACATCCTAGAGTACTCAAAGAGCTGGCACAAGAAATTGCAGCGCGATTGCACTACATTTTTGTCAAGTCGCTACAAACAGGGAACCTGCCTGATACATGGAAGCAAGCAACGGTGATACCCCTCTTCAAAAAAGGAAGCAAATCAGATCCAAGTAATTACAGACCTATCAGTTTAACCTGTATCACATGCAAAATACAAGAATCTTTACTCCACGATAATATATTACAGTACCTACTCGAAAGAAGCCTCATTTCACCCGCACAGTCTGGATTTCTCAAGAAAAGATCAGCGGAAAGCCAGCTACTTATCGCTACAAACGCCTGGAGAAAATATATGGATAGTGGGATGCGGGTAGATATTTTATACTTAGATCTCAGAAAAGCCTTTGATAAACTCTCACAAAGTCAACTTCTTCGAAAACTACAGTCTATCGGTGTTGGCGATACTATTCTAAAGTGGGTTCTCAACTTTCTGAAAGGAAGATCTCCGCGAGTGAAACTTGAGGGATATCCTAGCAGCAATGAGACAAAAGTCACAAGTGGAGTGGTTCAAGGTAGTGTTCTGGGGCCTTTACTATTCAATATTTACATAAATGATCTCCCAAATAACATAGATTCAGAGATACTGCTTTATGCAGGTGACACGAAAATCTTTCGCGCAATAACAAGCCTTGAACATACAGAAATACTACAGCAAGACTTAAACAAAATAGCAGAATAGATGAAAAAATGGAGCATGGAAGTGAATACAGAAAAAAGTTGTCACGTTCAGGCTAGGCCCAAAACACATTTCTTGGCACTACTGCTTTGAAGGACAACAGATACCTATACAAGAAGAAGCGCGAGACTTGGGAGTGACAATAGACAGTGACATGACCTTCACCAAGCACTACAAGTCAATCATCTTTAAGTCATCACAAGTCTTGGGAATTATTTGAAGAAATTTCTCTCTTACTGACTCAACACTGTTTTCTATACTCTTCAAATCGTTAGTAAGACCAATGTTCGAATACGGTCATACAACAACCAGACCATTTTTTCAAAAAGACAGCAATGCAATAGAAAAAATCTAAAGGAGGTTACTAAATTTGTTCCATCACTTAGAGACTTATCATACCAAGACCGTTTGAGAAAACTGTCGCTCCCAAGCCTCTTTACCGATTTTTGAGCGGAGATCTTATTGAAGTATACAAAATATGCAACAGATACTACGACAACATCCTTCCAGAAGAGATAATAACATTCAAGAATAATTACCTGAGACGTCACGAGTTTAAGCTAACTGAAGAACGTTTCAGAAGTGATATTGGTAGATGGGCATTCAGCAACCGTATTGTCTCCGAGTGGAACGTACTACCATCAGACACTGTTAACTCAGATTCAGTCAATGCATTTAAGAACAAGATTGACAATCATTATAGTGATAAAGCATTTGATTATTCAAATTTTTGTAGATAGAGGCGCAAGCCTGTTTTCGCAATATATTATTATTATTATAAACAGTAGTTCGAGAGTGGAAGTACTAATCAAATGTAGATGAACACAAATGCCCATAGAAAGGGCTAATAAACGCTAATAAAGGGCTATTTTCTACAACGGAGACACTAAAATTACCAGGAATAGCAATTTAATTTATGGGAGGGTTATTTAAATATAAAATAAAAAGTGTCTGCGGGAAGGGCTAATAAACACAGGGAAGGGCTATTCCCTGCACCGCTCACTCTAGAAATACCATAAACAGCAGTTCAAGAGTGGAAGTACTATTCCAATATAGATAAACAAAAATGCCGATAGGATGGGCTTATAAACGCAAGGAGGGGCTAATTTTCTACAACGGAGACACTAAAATTACCATAAATAGCAATTAAATGTATGGAAGGTTTATTTAAATATGAAATAAAAAGTGTCTGCAGGGAGGGCTAATAAACACAGGGAAGGGCCATTCCCTGCACCGCTCACTCTATAAATACCATAAACAGCAGTTCAAGAGTGGAAGTACTATTCAAATGTAGATAAACAAAAATGCCCATAGGATGGGCTTATAAACGCAAGGAGGGGCTAATTTTCTACAACGGAGACACTAAAATTACCATAAATAGCAATTTAATGTATAGAAGGTTTATTTAAATATAAAATAAAATGTGTCCGCAAGAATGGCTAATAAACACAGGGAAGGGCTATTCGCTGCATCACGGACTATAGAAATACCGTGAACAGCTGTTCGAGTATGGAAGTACTATTCAAATGTAGATAAAAATGTCCGTAGGATGGGCTAAAACGCAAGGAGGGGCTATTCCCTATAACAGAGACACTAAAATTACCATGAATAACACTTTAACGTATTGAAGGCCTTTTTAAATATAAAATAAAATAAATGCACAGGAAGGGGTACTAAACGGAGGCAAGTGCTTTCCCTTGCATTTCAGACACTAGAAACAGCTTTACAACAATTAGTGTATGGAAGTTAGGACTATTGGTAGGACTTTCTAATGGTAGGACAATTGGGATAAGTAAGTTAAAACATCAAATAAAACAAATTATAGAACATCCTGACAAAAGAATTTGAATATTTTGAAACTTCAATATTTTGTTTTTTGCCATGTTTTTGGTTTACAATATTTTGGTTTCAATATTTTGAAACCATACTATATGAGGGTATCATGGAGGAAGTCTGGAGATATCTTGAGGAAGTAGGTACTTCTCTACTTAAACATGGTATTAATGTCCGTATTTCATTAATGTCCATATTAATGTCCGTGTTACATGGTATTAATAGTGTGTCCGGTCTTCAGGTTCCAATGCATCTTTTTGTCGAAAAAATTCTTTATTTTAAGTATTATGTTTTGTTAGGGCTATAATGAAAGAAAGGTTGAGGTGGCTAGGACACGTTGTGCGAATGAAGGATGACAGATTGTAACAGATTGTCCTTTTCGTCCAACCGTCTAGGGCTAAACGGAGAGCAGGTCGTCCTCGTCTGGGGTGGGAGGACGTCATAGAGAAAGATTTAAAGGAAATGGGAACTTCCTGGGAGGGTGTAAAAAGGTAGGCTTTGAACAGATTATGATGGAGGAATAGCGTGCGTAGCTGTGCTGGCCTCAGGCGGCTTGGTGCTGCGGTGAGTTGTTAGTACTAGTAGTAGTAATTACAGAAGTACGAACAATTTTCTTTGAAATGAGCCCTTTAACATCTCTCTATTGTGTTTTAGTGTTCCGCTAACAGCGGAGAAAAAATAAGAAAAAAAGGATACATCAGTGTTACCC